>CM059203.1:4428130-4532709 GCA_030323885.1 Branchipolynoe longqiensis
AGGCAACACAGTTTCTCAAACAGGATCATAGGTATATGGAATTGTCTCCCACAAAATGTTATTGTGACGAGTCATTAAATTCATTCAAGAAAGATTAGAAAAAGCATGGGCTGATGATCCAGAGAAATTTGACCCCTTATTCACCACATGCTACTAATTATTCCTTGTGTTGCATATTTACTTGCACTCAAGCAAAAATGAGAGACAAATAAGTGTTCACACTTCCTGTCTACCATTCGCTATTTCGCTATTTCGCTATTTCGAATGTAGTAGCAAGGTTTTACTAACTTTTTATGACTCGTGGATGGGCAGAGGTATGGAAGGGTGCTCCTAAAATGTTGTTGAGATGTTCAAGAATTGTCGGCAGCACGTTCTACCGTTTTAGAGATGGGGTCAGCGTTTTGAGAACTAGTTGGTGTGAGTGGGGGTTTGTGAGTAGATGACTCCTCCACTCTCACTTGCTTCTAACAGACGGGAATAACGCCAGTGCAAGGGGTGTGGGGTCACTTCTACTTCTTTTCTGTTTTTACAGTTGTACTATTTTTTAATGCTTTTACAACCAATACTGGTTTTATTGTTGATATTGCCTTTACAGTTTTTACTACGGATACTGCATTTACTGCTGGTACTACCAGATGGGGTGGCTGAATGAGTTGAGCGTCTGTCTCCTGTTTTGGGAGATCGGGGGATCCAAACTCATGGGATCGTGGGTTTGAACCCTGGTCGAGTCAAACCAATGACTTTAAAATTGATACTTGTCGCTTCCTAGCCAGGCGTTCAGCATTATTAGGATAGGGCATGGACTGGTTGGCTCAGTGTCAGGATAATGTGACTGAGTGGGATATCATGTCATTGTGCTGGCGATGTGCATCTCCCAGTGGGCCAGCACTATAAAGTCACCATGACTGCACACTGTCACAAGTCGGTATCCTTCCTGATATGACCTCAGAAAGGTCAATGCTGCATCAGCATATAAGTCATCTGGCATTAAAGACATCAGCTCAGCCCTAATGAAGGTTTCAATTACTACACTTATAAATGAATTCACTCACCTGTATAACCTATTGGTCAACACTGGTATTTTTCCGGAAAGCTGGAAACTAGCTACAGTTCCACCCATCCCTAAGACCAATAACCCAAGATACTGTAGTGAGCTGCGCCCAATATCTATTCTCCCTCTTCCTGGCAAAATCATAGAACAAATAATACATGATGAGATAAAAACATTTTTAGAGTCTTCCAATTACCTAACCACCCAACAAAATGGATTTAGAAAAGACAGATCAACAACTAGGGCATTGGCCTCTCTTATGGATGAGTTATTGACCAACATGGACAAAGGTGAACTTACAATTGCAGTATACCTCGACTTCAAAAAAGCTTTCGATACAATTGACCATAGAATACTATTGCAGAAAATCCAGAAAGCAGGACTGGGGAAGAAAACCTGTACATTCATGGCCAACTACTTAACTAATAGGAAACAATGCACAAAACTTAATGACACTGAGTCAACCATCAGGACTATTAAAACTGGAGTTCCGCAGGGTTCAACCCTGGGACCCCTTCTGTTTTTAATCTTTATAAATGATTTACCCCAAGTATCAGAGGATGCAACATTCACATTATTTGCAGACGATGCAGCACTCACAGTACACAATAAAGATTTCCAAATAGCAACCGATCAGGTTCGGACAGTGCTGACCAGGGTTAACCTGTGGTGTAGTGAAAACAAACTATCCCTTAACACCAATAAAACTGAGTTTGTCATTTATGGCACCAAAGCAAGGAAGGCAAGGGCACAACCCATAACACTGCATATTGGCGGAAACCAAATTAAGGAGGCAAGTGCATACAAGTACTTAGGAACAGTGATTGATTCTACCTTAAATGGGAATCAACAGCTGGCTAGACTAACTCAATCATTGGCACTAAAAATGACTACAATCAGGAAGATGCGGAGCTTCATAAGCGAAAACACTGCCCTACTGCTATATAAATCAACAGTTCTACCAATAATAGACTATAATGATATAATTTATGGATTGCTCACAAAGCAGCAACTGACTAAGCTACAAAGGATCCAAAACCGGGCGTTAAGAACAATTTATTGGGGCAAAACACTAAGTGTACAGGAAATGCATGACAAAGCAAACCTAGATTACCTAATGGTTAGAAGAGATTCACATCTCCTATCACTTATGTACAGAAGAGCCAGAGAGACCCAATATATAGACAACACAAAAAGGAATACTAGATGGGCTGATTCCACTCTACTCAAAGTCCCCAAGCCTTCCACAAACAAACTAATTAAAGCACCAATTTACAAAGGCAGCATGATGTGGAACAACCTACCAGCCAGAACCAGGGCAGCGTCCTCTTACCTAGAATTTAAAAACTCACTAAGAGTACATCGGATTGGGCAGGCCCTTATGCAGTTGCAGTAAATTATGTTTCATGGCGTCACCATACCGTAAGTGGCAGACCACCAAACCCTCAGCCTCGGTTTCTCCCCCCCCTCCCCCTAACCCGCCCCCCACTGTTTTTTAAATTTGTTGCTGTTCAGCTGTTATCTCCAGTCAACCATATACAATGACAGAGACAGTCCAGGTAAAAATGTAAAATTTAAGATCTAAATGCACTGGGATTGGTCCCACTGCTTCACTGGTCACAGCTGGTCCAGTGTATTATTAACAACCCCACCCCAACAACATAATTCATAAACTCACATAACTAACTACACTAGAGTTACACTAGAATATTCCTAACAAACCAACATTTATATACTGCTTGCCTAACTGCAACTGAACATTAAAACTTACTACAACTTTACCAACTGAATACGGAAGATAACTTTTGCTTACATTCTAAATACTATGTTTGTCTGTTTGTTTGTTGTTGTTTTACATCCTAGCAACATCTAAGGTCATATCAGGACGGGGAAATACTATGTAAATACTCACATTGATCTGACTAATATTGATCTAGTTATATGACACTACTGTTACCATATTGCTATGGAACTTTTGGGTTACAGAATTTCATTGTGTTACATGGTGCAAATTGTGTATTCAACAGGTATTGTACACCTTATTCTATATTTTTTTTTTTTTTTATTGAGGCTGTATTTATACTGTCCATAGCATATAAGCCCGGGTACCCAGGCTTGTTTTCAATGCTGGCCAGTTGTAGTGTTGGTGTTATCTTACCACACAGTAGCTGCTGATAAGGTATTTGATTGTCTGCATTTCAGTAGCAGATAGATATGTTGGTATGGTTAGTAGCCTATGTTAGTTTTTTTGGATTTTCTTGGCATATATGTATTTTTTTTTCTACTCTTATTACTAGACTAGCCTACTCCTATTTACATATCATAGGCTTGTACGTAGCTGTGTGGTGTGTTATCTGGCTACTTTTGGCATGGTTACCTTCCATTGGGCGTCCCGCTGGTGGGCCGTGACATATCACATGCCCCTTTGCAGTGCAGCTTAGTGGGGGTTTTCTAGCCTAGTTTGTGCAGATATTCTTTGTAAGTTTTTAGGTCAGGAATTTGTCGTTCCTTTACCGTTTGGGCATTCCACACCTTGGCAGCCATTTCCAGCGTGCTTCTCTCATGAGCTTTTATTTGGCTTCTGGTCTGCTTCAGTAGTGGCACATTATTTGCTCTAGTAGCCCTTTGCGGTTTTGTTAGGAGTTTATTGTTTTGACTATAGCTATATGCTAATGTTTTCAAATGAATTATTCTCATATTTTCTAGTAATTTCACTTTGGTTCTTTTGTGTATGTCATAGGCGGGGTGCAGCTTGTCTAAGAGTAGACAGATTTTTAGGGCTCTGTTCTGCAGTGTTTGCAGTTTTTTAGTAGTTCTTTTCTTCGCACCCATGTAGTTTACATCTCCATAGTCAAAATTAGGGAGCTCCATGCATTGGATGATTTTTATTGACTATTTCTTGTGTCATGTAGTCTTTAGCTTTGCAAATATCCACGTTTGTGGTTTACTTTTTGTATAATTTTATTTATAATGAGGTTGTAGTTTAGTTGGTGGTTCCAACTAAGGCCTAGGTGATTTGTAATGGTCTACATTTTCTAGTGTTTGGTTTCCTAACTTACAGTGTAATTTTCTTTCTGGCATTTGTTTATGCGAGAAGAGTACTGTTTTTGATTTGCTTGTGTTGATGGTTATTTTGTTGGACTCACACCACTCATCTAGTTTTAGTAGGAGTTTATTTAGTTTAGTTATTACCTCCTCCTCTGTGGTGCCATTTGCGTATATGACTGTGTCATCTGCATATAGTTGGAGGCATTCAGTTTGCAACCATTTTTCAAGGTCGTTTATATAGATTATAAAGAGTAGTGGCCCTAACACTGACCCTTGGGGTACACCACATGTGACAGGTTGGTTGTCTGATAGTGTATTGTTTATTTTTGTTTTCTGTTGCCTGTTGTTCAGGTAGCATCTTATCCAATCCATAGTGTTGGATTTTATGCCCATGGTTTTTAGTTTTTCCAGTAGTATTTTGTGGTCTACTGTGTCAAATGCTTTGCTGAAGTCAATGAAGGCGGCTCCAACTAATTGTTTTTGGTTCATTGATGCCATTATGTCATTTGTTAGGTTAGCTATTGTTTTTGATGTGGAGTGCAGTTTCCTGAAGCCCCCTTGTCTTTCGTTTAGTATATCGTTTTTTTCCAGGTGTATACTTTGTGTAAATAACCCTGAATTGAAAAATGGCTGGAAGACCAGTGCTTCGGCACTGACAAAAGACTTATTCAGCAGAATAAACATATTTACCACCAAAAAAAAATGCATGGAGCCAGTACTGCGGTATCACAATGGGGAAGCACTATTAAGCCGCAATATGTGCCTGTTGAAATACACGCGTTCTGATATAACCTATGATGTTGCTAGAACGTAAAACTCCAATAATTCGCTCACTATTCGGTGCTGACATGTGGTTGGCCTCCTGCTACCTCAGACTTAGCTGAATCAGTAAAGCGCAGGCCTCCCATGCGGAAGGTTGAGCATTCGAATCCCAGCCGAGTTAAAGCAATGCCTTATCAAATTGATACTTGTCGAATAAACATATTTACCAAAAACAAAAACAAAATACTTCTGTTCCTCCTGATACTGTCGTTACTACTTTTACTGTTGATATTGCTTTACTGCTGATACTGCTTTTACTGCTGACACTGCTGACAATGCTTTTACTGCTGATACTTCCTTTACTGCTTTTACTGCTGATACTGCTTTTACTGCTGACACTACTTTTACTGCTGACACTGCATTTACTGCTGATACTGCTTTACTGCTGATACTGCTTTACTGCTGAACCTGCTTTTACTGCGTTACTGTTGAAACTGCTGTTACTGCTGATACTTCCTTTACTGCTGACACTGCTGACATTGCTTTTACTGGTGATACTGCTTTTACTGCTGACATGGTTTGTACTGCTGATACTGCTTTTACTGCTGATACTGCTGACACTACTTTTACTGCTGACACTGCTTTTACTGCTGACACTACTTTTACTGCTGACACTGCTTTACTGCTGATACTGCTTTTACTGCTGACACTGCGTTACTGTTGACACTGCTGTTACTGCTGATACTTCCTTTACTGCTTTTACTGCTGACACTACTTTTACTGGTGATACTGCTTTTACTGCTGACACTGATTGTACTGCTGATACTGCTTTTACTGCTGATACTGCTTTTACTGCTGACACTACTTTTACTGCTGACACTGCTTTTACTGCTCACACTACTTTTACTGCTGACACTGCTTTACTGCTGATACTGCTTTACTGCTTTTACTGCGTTACTGTTGACACTGCTGTTACTGCTGATACTTCCTTTACTGCTTTTACTGCTGACACTACTTTTACTGGTGATACTGCTCTTACTTCTGACACTGCTTGTACTGCTGATACTGCTTTTACTGCTGACACTACTTTTACTTCTGACACTACTTTTACTGCTGACACTGCTTTTACTACTGATACTTCCTTTACTGCTTTTACTGCTGATACACTACTTTTACTGCTGATACTGCTTTTACTTCTGACACTACTTTTACTGCTTTTACTGCTGATATTGCTTTACTGTGGATACTGCTTTTACTGCTGACAGTACTTTTACTGCTGATACTGCTTTTACTCCTGATACTGATTTTACTGCTGATACTGCTTTTACTGCTGATACTTCCTTTACTGATTTTACTGCTGACACTGCTTTTACTGCTGATACTGCTTTTACTGCTGATATTGCTTTACTGCTGACACTGCTTTTACTGCTGATACTTCCTTTACTGCTTTTACTACTTATATTGCTGTCACTGCTTCTTATGTTTATTGTTGGTACAGTTTTTCTTGCTGACACTTCTTGTAACTTGAATTACTGACGGCGTCAGGACTGGGTCACGTGATACCACACTGGGAGATGCGGTCTCTCCTCTGCAGGCAGCGCACCTGAGGGCTTGTATAGGGTTCCAACAGGCAGCGGGTAGGGGGCAGGGGAAGGGAAAGGGGGCGTGGGTGGGGATGGGATAGGATGGGTATGGGGAGGGGTGGTGGGGAGGGAGGGGTAAAGGGGGAAGGGGAGGGGAGGGGATGGGGAGGGGAGGGGGATGTGAGAGGATGGGGTGGGGAGAGGGAACGAGGAGGGGATGGTGCAGGTGGGGAGAGGGAGAGGGGGGGGAGGGTAGTGGAGGAGGGGAAGTTGAGGGGACGGGGGGATGAATGGGGAGGGGATGGAGGGGGAGAGGAGGGGAAAGGAGGGGAGAGGAGGGGATGAGAGGAGGGGAGAGGAGGGGATGAGAGGAGGAGGAGGTGGAGAGAGGTGGGGAGAGGATGGACTAGGTGAGAGGGGGGGGAGCTGGGGGAGGAGAGGGGGACAGGTGGAGAGGAGGTGGGGAGGTGGTGGAGGCGGAGAGAGTTGGGAGGATTGATTGATTGGTGGTTGGTTTATATTGTGTCAGCTGCATATGCCATATTGACGGCGAGAACTGTTTGTTTATAATTCAAACCATCGCTTTTAGACGTAAAAGTATACAATCGATTTTGCATTAATAGACACACATGAATTTTATAACTCACAATCATATAATTTCTGGTCAAGGTAAAATCACATTCTAGATGAAAGTATTATTCAATGATGGAATTTATTTAATAAGCTATATGAGCTATAAGAGCTGGTACAAATCAGCTGCCCTCGAAAAGGGTAACATATTTTCTTGTTTTATTTGAGTAAAAAGGTCATGCAAACTGTTTACAGTGTAAGATTGTTGGCCCAGGGCAATAAAATCCACACAGTTTAATCTAATGTGTTTTAATGTCAGTGGGGACTGACATCCAGTACATTCAGGGGGAGGGTCCCCCTTGAGAAGAAAAACGTGTGTTAGCCACAAGCGGCCAATCCGGCATCTTGTTAACACAACCTGGTCGTGTCGCCCTTCCAGGTGACTCTGCGGCAGTCCGTTCATGGAGTGGAGAGGAGGAGGAGGAGGAGGGGGAGGGGAGGGTGGGAGGGGAGGCGGGAGGTGGGGAGGGGGGAGGGGAGAAATGGAGGTAGTGGGCGAGGTGGGGATGCGGGGAGAGGTGGGTGGGGTTGTGGGGAAGGAAAGGATTGCATCAGAGTTAAGTGAAATTCACTTAGTAAAGAGAACACCCATGAGTTGCTGCCTTTGTGGTTTGCCAGAATTGCGTCCGATCGACGACGGAGGAAACGCCCCTCTGGCTCTTGCAACTCTCCCACGCGTCCACAGCGCCACCAATCGGCATCCACCACCACGACCACCTTCACGACGACGACCACCATAACCACCACCACCACCACCACCACCACTACCACAGTGCCGCCAATCGGCAGCCAACACCACAATCCACCACCATGACCACCTTCACGACCACCCACCCCCATAACCACCACCACCACCACCAACGACCAACATCACCATCACCACTCACCACCACCACCACCACCATCACCACTCACCACCACCACCACCATCACCACTCACCGCCACTACCACCACCACCACCACCGCCGCCACCACCACCGCCACCACCACCACCACCACCACACCACCACCCCACCACCACCACTACACAGCGTCGCCTAATGGGGAGCCACCACCACCACCACCACCACCCCACCACCACAACCCACCACCACCACCACCACCTTCACCACCACCATCTTCACGACCACCCACCTCTATAACCACCACCACCAACCACCACCATCACCCCCACCACCACCACTCACCACCACCACCACTCACCACCACCACTACCACAGCGCCGCCAATCGGCAGCCACCAACACCACCACTACCACAACCCACCACCACCACCACCACCTTCACGACCACCCACCCCATAACCACCACCACCAACGACCACCGTCACCACCACCACCACCACTCACCACCACTACCACAGCGCCGCAACCCACCACCACCCACCACCCGCACTCATCACATACAACCACCACTCACCAACACCTACCACCTACCACCCACCACCCTCCACCACCCGCACTCACCACCACCTGCACTCACCACTACCCACCACCCACACTCACCACCACCTGCACTCACCACCACCTGCACTCACCACTCACCACCACCCACCACCCACACTCACCACCACCCACACTCACCACCACCTGTACTCACCACCACCCACACTCACCCACAGTCACCACCACCCCACACTCACCACCACCCACCACACTCACCACCACCCACCACACTCACCACCACCCACCTCCACCACCGCCACACTCACCACCACCCGCCACACTCACCACCACCCACACTCACCCACACCCACCCCCACCCACCACCCACACTCACCACCACCCACAACACACTCACCAGCACACCACCACCACCCACCACCTGCACTCACCACCACCCACCACCCGCACTCACCACTACCTGCACTTACCACCACCGACCACCCGCACTCACCACCACCTGCACTCACCTGCACTCACCACCACCCACCACCCGCACTCACCACCACCTGCACTCACCACCACCCGCATTCACCACCACCCACCACCACCCAACACTCACCACCACCCACACTCACCACCACCCACCACCACCCACCACCCGCACTCACCACCACCCACCACCCACACTCACCACCACCACCACGTACACTCACCACCACCTGCACTCACCACCACCCACCACCACCCACCACCCACACTCACCACTACCTGCACTTACCACCACCGACCACCCACACTCACCACACCCGCACTCACCACCACCCACCACCCGCACTCACCACCACCCGCACTCACCACCACCTGCACTCACCACCACCCGCATTCACCACCCACCCACCCACCACCACCCACCCACCCACCACCCACCCACCACCACCCACCACCACCTACCACGCCACCTGGATGGACTCAGGTGAACGATCCAATAGACTACCTCAAAGGTGAGGCAGTTGATTGTTGGGCTTTTATTTCCTGGCAACATCCAAAGTCATATCAGAGCGGGTACCCACTTCTGACAATGCGCACTAATTGTCACTTTATAGTGCTGCCCCACTGGAAGCCCAGACCACCTGCAGCATGACCCAGTATCCCAGTGACATTTTCTTGTAAATGTAAATATTGTTTGTTTGTCTGTTATTGCTTTACGTCCTACGACTTTATAGGGTTACCCCACTAGGAGACACCGGCACCATGACCTGATATCCCACTCAGTCACATTTTCCTGACACTCAACTAACCAGTCCTTGCCCTATCTTAGTAATGCCGAGTGCCAGGCTAGGTAGTGACAAGTATAAATTTGGTAAGTCATTGATTTGACTCAACCAAAATTCGAATTCCTGACCTTCCGCACGAGAAGCCCACGCTCTTGCCGATTGGGCCACCGTTCTCGGTAGATCAGAGTGACAAATCGGTCCGCCCCTATAGAGTCACGTGACTGGCTCTGTTGAAGTTGAGTGATTTGGACATCGCTTGGTTCCTGGCCAACGCCCTTCGGTCTTGCTGGCCTACAGTATTGGGACATTGTCACGTGACTTTCTGTTCTGAGTTGGGGTGGGGGGGGGGGTGGAGCTAATTGATTCTTCTCTGTTTTTTAAAGCTGCATAGTCCGAGGAAAACTTTGATTTTGTTTGTGCGGTAAAAATGTATTTTGTCAGTGCCGAAGCACTGGTCTTCCAGTCATTTTTAAATTCAGGTTTATTCACACAAAAGGTATATAGAATCATCATCATCATGCTATCGGTCACGATGTGACAAAGACTGCTTTCATTACTTGACTGACGCTCTCCATTTAGCTCTCTGCTGTGAGAGTTGCGTCCATGAGTCAGTCTTAATGTCTCTCAGCTTCAGGTTTCTCTTGATGGTATCCTTAAACCGGCGACGAGGGCACCCTCTCTTTCTGTAGCCAGAAGACAGTTGAGAATAGATGATCCCGCTTTGGTAGCCTGTCTGATGACATCCTCATGAGGTGTCCAGTCCACCGGAGATTCTTTTTGATCAGAAGATCTTCCATAGAGGGCAGCCCCATCCGTTCGATATAGAATAAGGTATACAATAATAACTGTTGAATACACGATTTGCAGCATGTAACACAATGAAATTCTGTAACCCAAAAGTTCCATAGCAATATGTTAACAGTAGTGTCATATAACTAGATCAATTAATCAAGGTGAGTATTGACATGGTATTTAGAATTTAATTTTCAAAACCAAAGTAATTATCTAGATTTGATTCTACATATTAAACTGAGATACTGGTGTACATTTGAAACATTTGTCACCAAACAGAAGGGAATATTGAAGCATTTTAAATGAATTTGTTACTGCAAAAGCATATGGTGTTAGAGTGTTGGCATGCTTGGCAAAATTAATTTGGCATGTTTGCACTTCAAATACGTCAAAAGTTAGCCATTCAAAATAAAAGTTACTTCAAACTAAACATAAGGTAGAATATAGCAATTAACCTAATATATTTATTTCACAAAATGACAGAAACTCAAAACCATCGGACTATGCAACTTTATTCAGGAAAACCTCTCTCACTGACCACCTCCACAGATTGACCACTCCCCTATATCGATCGATTTATTTGGGTCCCAACAATACATTTGTAACCATATTCTAACTCCCTAAACCGACCACCTCCATAAACCGACCACTTACAGTCGGTCCCATGGTCGGTCGGTTTAGAGAGGTTTTACTGTATATTTATCTCAGAAAATGACAAAAACTCAAAACCATTGGATGACCCAACTTTAATAATCACAAATCTAAAAGTGACATGATCTCTTAAGGGGCTGTCACATCACGACGCATCGCACCAACGTTCGCCAACGTATGTGATATTTGGCCACTATCTCGGGATACGTTGTTATGCGTTACGCATGCGTAAAGGTGCAGTCACACTACGACGTTTCTCCCAGCGTGCCGCCAACGCGCTAAATATATTCAACACGTCGAGAAATGTCAAACTTTTCGGTGTCTTTTGAGAAAACTTGCATGCAGCGCAGCGTGTTGGCAGCGTGTTGCTGGCGTGTTATTGGTACGCTGCCAGCGCGTTGCAACATGCGGCGGAACAATATGTCAACGTCCCGCCAGCGGATTCCCAGTGTGCCATCGGCGTGTTGTCGGCGCGCTGTCGGCGTGTTGACGGCGTGGCGGTGGCGCGTTGGTGTCGTGTTAGTACCGTGTCAACGCGTACATACCCGCCAGCAACACGTTCACACGCGCCAGCAACACGTTCACACGTGCCAGCAACACGTCCACACGCGCCAGCAACATGTCCACACGCGCCAGCAGCACGTTCAACCCGTCGAGAACCGCTGGAGCAACGCCAATAACGCGCCCCAAACCCGTTGATGGAATGTTACCGATGCATTGACGGGCCGGTCGCAGGTGGGAGAAAATTCCACGACGTTGATGAACGTTTCTCAACGCGCTACGAGCGGGCCGGCTATGCGCTGGTAATGCGTGTCGACATCCTGCAAACGAGCCCGTAACGTGCTACGCAACCCGTCGGCGCGCGTCGAGTCAAACCAATGACTTAAAAATTGATACTCGTCGCTTCCTAGCCAGGCGCTCAGCATTATTAGGATGGGGCAAGGACTGGTTGGCTGAGTGTCAGGATAATCTCACTGAGTGGGATATCAGGTCATGGTGCTGACGGCCTGGTTTCCCAGTGGTGCAGCACTATAAAGTAGCTAGGACATAAAACAACAAAAACAAACAACAAACAAACCTATCTAAGTAACAAGAAATGCTTATAATTAATTATTGTTAATATTAATAATGGATCAGATGGGATGGCCGAATGAGTTGAGAGTCCTTCTCCTGTCCTGGTAGGTCGTGGGATTCGAACCCACGGGTTCGAACCCTAGCCAAGTCAAACCAATGACTTAACAAATTGATACTTGTCGCTACTTAGCCTGGTGCACCGCAGTATTTTTGTTTGTTTGTTGTTGTTTTACGTCCCAGCAACATCTAAGGTCATATCAGGATGGGTACCGACTTGTGATAGTGTGCACTCATGGCGATGTTATAGTGCTGCCCCACTGAGAGATCAGGCCACCACCAGCATGACCTGATATCCCACTCAGTCACATTATCCTGACAATGAGCCAACCAGTCCTTGTCGTACCCTATTAATGCCGAGTGCCTGGCTAGGAAGCGACAAGTATCAATTTTTATAACTCATTGGTTTGACTCGACCACCGTTCGAACCCACGATCCAATGGTCTACCAACACGGGAGACGGACGCTCTAGCTCATTCGACCATCTTTTCTGGTTCCCAATAACACTCCAGTTTAATATCACAAGTTTGTATCTAAGTTCTACATTTATTTATATGTGTGTCAGTGAAAATAATAAATAAAGTGAAAATCTATTTTGGTTTGTTTTGATTGATTTTGAGAGACTTGACCTTTGCGGGTGTGACTTTGTCGTCATTAACTGCAAGGTCAAGGGTAGCAAGGTGCAATCAAGGATCATGGCATGCAGACCCTCATGTTTCACTATACATTCATCGACTTGTAAATGTGAATATGCAAGTAGTACTAATAGTCCAGGCACACTAACGGTGTCAGTAGGTCACTTCCAGGCTGGTTGGTTGTTGAAGTTTTACACCCTGGCAACATGGAAGGTCACATCAGGATAGGTACCGACTTGTGACAGTGCGCACTTATGGCGACTTTATAGTGCTGCCCCACTGGGAGACCAGGCTGCCAACACCATGACCCAATATCCCACTCAGTCACATTATCCTGGCACTTAGCCAACCAGTCCTTTCCCTATTTAATTATGCCGAGCGTCTGGCTAAGAAGCGACAAGTATCAATTTTTAAGTCATTCCCTTCCGAGATACAACCATTAGTGTCCACCCAGTCACTAGTCAGGCTCCTGGACAGTTTCTTTGTTGCTTTACGTCCTAGCAACATCTAAGGTCATGTCAGGACGACTACGGACTTGTGACAGTGCACCCTCATGGCGACTTTATAGTGCTGACTCACTGGGAAACCAGGCTGCCAACACCATGACCCAATATCCCACTCAGTCACATTATCCTGACACTCAGTCAACCAGTCCTTGCCCTATCCGAATAATGTCGAGCGCCTGGCTAAGAAGCGGCAGCGATAAGTTTTTACCTCATTCACTTCCAAGATACAACCATTAGTGTCCACCCAGCCATTAGTCAGGCCCCTGGACATTCTAGCATTTGGGGGGGGGGGGGGGGGTGAAGCACACTGCAATGCAACACACTGCTATGCTTACATACAGCAAGTGGCATTATATTTAACATCGCAGCTCAATTTCACTACAACCCAATTCCAAAACAAATGTAGGCCACAAATGCTACTGCGTTTGATCATCAAGACCCACGTGTTTATGGGTTCAAAGTGAGTTTAAAGACACGGGTCTGTAGTGAAGGATGGGACTGGGAGTGACCTCATTACACGTCAGTGTAAACATGTCAAGTCACAGCTTCAGTTCCTCCTCAGGGACCAGCAAACAAAACGCGGAAGACACATTAAATTTGCATAATTTGCATAATTCGATGAAGTCTAAATATATTAAAAACTAAAACATTAAGATAGATATGGTCCACTATATCTAGAAAGATTGGTGCAGTTATTAATAATCTAGAGTTGTAAATACTGGTGCAGTTATTAATAATCTAGAGTAGTAAATAGTGGTGCAGTATTAATAATCTAGAATGGTAAATACTGGTGCAGTTATTAATAATCTAGAGTGGTAAATACTGGTGCAGTTATTAATAATCTAGAGTGGTAAATACTGGTGCAGTTATCAATAATCTAGAGTGGTAAATACTGGTACAGTTATCAATAATCTAGAGTGGTAAATACTGGTGCAGTTATTAATAATCTAGGGTTGTAAATACTGGTGTAGTTTTTACTAATCCACAACGGTAAATACTGGTGCAGTTCATAATAATCTAGAGCGGTAAATACTGTTGCCGTTTATTAATAATCTAGAGTGATAAATACTGGTGCAGTTCTTAATACTCTGGAGTTGTAAATACTGGTGCAGTTATTAATAATGTAGCGTTGTAAATACTGGTGCAGTTATTAATAATCTAGAGTGGTAAATACGGGTGTAGTTTTTAATAATCTAGAGTGGTAAATACTGGTGCAGTTATTAATAATCTAGAGTGGTAAATACTTGTGGTTAGTAATCATCTAGAGTGGTAAATACTGGTGCAATTGGTAATACTCTAGAGTGGTAAATACTGGTGATATTATTAATAATCTAGAGTGGTAAATACAGGTGCAGTTCATAATAATCTGGAGCGGTAAATGCTGGTGCAGTTATCAATAATCTAGAGTTGTAAATACTGGTGCAGTTATTAATAATCTAGAGCGGTAAATATTGGTGCAGTTATTAATAATCTAGAGTTGTAAATACTGGTGCAGTTATCAATAATCTCGAGTGGTAAATACTGGTGCAGTTATCAGTAATTTAGAGTTGTAAATACTGGTGCAGTTATCAATAATCTAGAGTGGTAAATACTGGTGAGGTTATTAATAATCTAGAGTGGTATATACTGATGCAGTTAGTAATACTCTAGAGCGGTAAATACTGGTGAGGATATTAATAACCTAGAGTGGTAAATACAGGTCCAGTTATTAATAATCTAGAATGGTAAATACTGGTGCAGTTATTAATAATCTAGAGTTGTAAATACTGGTGAAGTTCGTAATAATCTGGAGCGGTAAATGCTAGTGCAGTTATCAATACTGTAGAGTTGTAAATACTGGTGCAGTTATCAATAATCTAGAGTGGTATATACTGATGCAGTTAGTAATACTCTAGAGCGGTAAATACTGGTGAGGATATTAATAACCTAGAGTGGTAAATACAGGTCCAGTTATTAATAATCTAGAGTGATAAATACTGCTGCAGTTATTAATAATCTAGACTGGTAAATATTGGATGGCCGAATGAGTTAGAGTGTCAGTCTCCCGTGTTGGTAGATCGTGAGTTCGAATCCTGGTCGAGTCAGACCAATGTCGTAAAAATTTATACTTGTCGCTTCCTAGTCAGGCGTTCAGCATTATTAGGATAGGACAAGGAGCAGTGAAATGAGGAAGACCAATCGTCCCCAATTGAAACTTCCCCGGCTTAAACAACTAATGTACCCCCAACAGAAAAGAAAAAGAGAGAAAAAAACCTTAAATCTTAATATCAAAAATCAACTTTAACTAAAAAATACCTGACAACAATTCAAGGCCATCTGGCCGTGCAACTTTTAAATAAGAGTGCCTTTAGAATGGTCTTTTGTAAAGGGGTGCGCCTGGTGTAAATGGCGGATAAACTGGTGGCAAGGCCAAATCGTGACGTCATTCAGCTGTAGTCAACATTTCCACGATGAGGCAAGTGAAATCACGGGCGGCCATGTTCAAAGTGGATATATAATGCATTGCGGTCATTGTTGTTGTTTTACTTCCTAGCAACATCTAAGGTCATATCACGACGGGTACCAACTTGTGACAGTGCGCACTCATGGTGACTTTATAGTGCTGCCCCACTGGGAGACCATGAACTGATATCCCACCCAGTCACATTATCCTGACACTGAGCCAACCAGTCCTTACCCTATCCTAATAATGCCGAGCGCCAAGCTAGGAAGCTACAAGCATCAATTTTTAAGTCATTGGTTTGATGTTTGTTTGTTGTTGTTTTACGTCATAGCAATATCTAAGGTCATATCAGGATGGGTACCGACTTGTGACAGAGTGCATTCATGACATCTTCATAGGGCTGGCCCACTGGGAGACCAGGCAGCCAGCACCATTACCTGATATCCCACTCAGTCACACTATACTGACACTGAGCCAACCAGTCCTTACCCTATCCTAATAATGCAGACTGCCAAGCTGGGAAGCAACAAGTATCAATGTTTACGTCGTTCACTTCCGAGATACAACCATTAGTGTCCACCCAGCCACTAGTCAAGCGCCTGGCCATGCTAGCGGTGGTTGGTGAAGCACACTGCGACCTGACGCACTTCCTACACTTACATACAGGAAGAAATATTATATTTAACATCGCAGCTCAATTTCACAGCAACCAAATTTCAAAACAAATATAGGTCAAGAATCCTACTGGGTTTGATCACCATGACCCAGGGGTGTAGCTAGACCTTTTAACAATGTGTACTCCTAATTTCAGCAGGGGGTTTAGGGGGCCACTTAAGCTTAAGCTGGCGGATTTGACACATTTTAGATGCCTTCTCTCTCTCTTTCTCTCTCTCTCTCTCTTTATTATTTTTTAATTAATTTTTGTTATTGACAAAACGATGTGGACGTTTTGGCGTACGTGCGTATGCCTAGCTAGGCCCCTGTGACCCATGGGTTCGGATCCCCCGATCTCCCAAGACAGGACACGGACGCTCAACTCATTCGGCTATTCCGTCATTCGGCCCATAAGTAGAACTTACATCTGCCATTAGAGGCTAGAGATCACACACTTTGTGTATATAGCGCCCACGCTAATTACAGCATATCCAGGTCAGTGCAATTAACGCAAGTGTGCCATCCAATTAGACAAGGCGTTGAGAGGCAGAAGGTCCTGACCCACAATTCCCCTCACTCTACTACATGGTCAACACTGCAGGGTTAGAAGTAACAAGGCAAGGTCACAGCTAACACTGCAAGGTCGCAGCTGACACTGCAAGGTCGCAGCTAACACGACAGGGTCACAGCTAACACAGCAAGGTGACAGCTAACACGGCAATGTCACAGCTAAGATTGTAAAGTCACAACTGACACTGCAAGGTCATAGCTAACACGGCAAGGTCACAACGAACACTGCAAGGTCACAGCTAACACTGCAATGTCACAGCTAACACTGCAAGGTCACAGCTAACACTGCAAGGTTACCGCTAACATTCTAAAGTGACAACTGACACTGCAAGGTCATAACTAACACTGCAAGGTCACAGCTAACACTGCAAGGTCACATCTAACACTGCAAGCTCACAGCTAACACGGTAAGATCACAGCTAACATTCTAAAGTCACAACTAACATTGCATGGTCACTGCAAGGTCACATCTAACACTGCAAGGTCACAGCTAACATTGAAAAGTCACAACTGGCACTGCACGGTCACAACTGACACTGCAAGGTCACATCTAACACTGCAAGGTCACATCTAACACAGCAAGGTCACAACACTAGTACAAGGAGAACACCTAACACTATAATGTGAGAGCTGACAGGGAAACCAAGCCACCAACACCATGACCTGATATCCCACTTAGTCACATTATCCTGACAGTAAGCCAACACATCCTTGCCCTATCCTAATAATGCCGAGCGTCTGGCTAGGAAGTGACACATATCAATTTTATAACTCATTGGTTTGACTCAATCAGGGTTCAAATCAGTGGGTTCCAATCCCACGATCTACCAAAATGGGAGACGGACGCTCCCCTCATTCGGCCATCCCGGCTGGTGGTGTTTGTGGTATGTGTGAGGGTGTTTGTACTGAACGTGTGTGAGTGTGTGTGGTGTTGTAGTGATGTGTCCGTGTGTGTGGTGTGTGTGGTGTGTGTGGTGTGTGTGGTGTGTATTTGGTTGGTTTAGAGTTGTTTGGTGTTCAATCTGTCAATGTGAAGTTACATTGCTTCACCAGCACCATCATCATCATCATCATTTTACTGTCGGTCGCGATGCGACAAAGACTGCTTTCATTATTTGACTACCGCTCTCCATTTAGCTCTCTGCTGTGAGAGTTGCGTCCATGAGTCGGTATTAATGTATCTCAGCTTCAGACATTTCATGAAAGCTACCTGCAAAAGTGTTGAAGTGCTGCTGGCTTTTGCAAGTTACCAGCGGCACTATCTCGGGGAGCAAATAGAGGTTTCACACCGGCACGAACATGTCAACACAGGCGCAAAACTATTTGTCTCTGCAGTGGCTGGTCGGGAGATGTTGGGAGTTCCATACATCAACCACCCTTAATGCTGCCACAGTGACATGGTTTTCTGTTTAGGGTTTGCTCCCTGAGCCTTTTTTTAATTTTTTTTTATTGAGGCTGTATTTATACTGTCCATAGCATATAAGCCTGGGTATTCAGGCTTGTTTTCAATGCTGGCCAGCTGTAGTGTTGGTGTTGTCTTATCACACAGTAGCTGCTGATAAGGTATTTGATTGCCTGTATTTCAGTAGCAGATAGATAGTTGGTTGGTCTGGTTAGTACTATAGTAGTCTATGTTAATTTTTTTGGATTTTCTTGGCATATATGTGCTTTATTTTTTCTACTCTTATTTCTAGACTAGCCTACTCCTATTTACATATCATAGGCTTGTACGCAGCTGTGAGGTGTGTTATCTGGGTGCTTTTGGTATGGTTACCTTCCATTGGGCGTCTCGCTGGTGGGCCGTGACATGTATCACCTGCCCCTTTGCGGTGCAGCTTAGTTGGGGGTTCCTAGCCTTATTTTGCACAGATATTTTTTGTATGTTTTTAGGTCGGGAATTTGTCGTTCCTTTACTGTTTGGGCATTCCACACCTTGGCAGCCATTTCTAGCGTGCTTCTCTCGTGAGCTTTTATTTGGCTTCTGGTCTGCTTTAGTAGTGGCGCATTATTTGCTCTAGTTGCCCTTTGTGGTTTTGTTAGGAGTTTATTGTCTTGACTATAGCTGTATGCTAATGTTTTCAGATGAATTATTCTCCTATTTTCTAGCAATTTTACTTTGGTTCTTTTGTGTATGTCATAGGTGGGGTGCAGCTTGTCTACTCTGAGGCAGATTTTCAGGGCTCTGTTCTGTAGTGTTTGCAGTTTTTTTAGAAGTTCTTTCTTTGCACCCATGTAGTTTACATCTCCATAGTCAAAATAGGGTAGCACCATGCCCTTGAAGATTTTTATTGACATTTCTTGTGTCATGTAGTCTCTTAGTTCTGTCAAGAACCTGTACCACAAGGCAGTGGTTTACAACTCTGCAGGGCAGGGGCGTTAAACTCCCTGAGGTATTGCTATACCTCCAATACCTGCATACCACCATAAAGTCGCCATGAATGCGCACTGTCACAACTCAGTAACCACTCTGTTATGACCTTAAATGTTGCTAGGTCGCAAATTCGCAACAAACAAACCGCAATGGATCCTAAAAACCCTCACCTTTACTCGCATTAAAGCCGAGTGATGCTTCTAACTTTAAATAGTTTCTTTAAAATAAAGTATCATTGAATGTCAGGTCTTGTCCCGCTCCCCTTCGTCTTTGCTGGCGGACTGTGACAGTGGCGCCACCTGGCAGGCCCGGCTGTGACAACAGCTAGAGCTCTGCTCCTGGTCATCCCAGACGAGAATCAATATGCTAAACACATAGACAGACAGACCAGACGGGATGGCCGAATTAGTTAGAGCGTCCGTCTCCCGTGTTGGTAGATCGTGGGGTCGTGGAGTCGAACCCTGGTTGAGACAAACCAATGACTTAAAAATGTATACTTGTCGCTTCCTAGCCAGGCGCTCGGCATTATTAGGATAGGGCAAGGACTGCTTGGCTGAGGGCCAGGATAATGTGACTGAGTGCGATATCAGGTCATGGTGCTGGTGGCCTGGTCTTCCAGTGGGGCAGCACTATAAAGTCACCATGAGTGTGCACTGTCACAAGTCGGTACCCGTCCTGATATGACCTTAGATGTTGCTAGGACGTAAAACAAACATAGACAGACCTCGCAGAGAGAGTGAGTGGCGGGCTATTTTACAAACCTTGTGAAAGCCTAGGTCACAAATGGGGCGGTCGCCTACGGTGCTGCGGTCTGCTGTGTGTCTTGCGGTTTATGCAAATGTTATGGCATTGCGGTCTGCAGTTAATCTATTCACAAATCAGACGGTCACCGCAAGGCATAGGTCACCATACGCCATCTTACGGTTTTATTGTGTCGCACACCACCGCACATATACAAACAAAGCATGCGATCAAGAAACTATGATGCCATCCACTGAAGATATTGAATATATAAAGATCAAAATACCACCAAAAGTGACCGTACGGTGTTGTGGCATTGTGATTTTCCAAAGTTAAGATAACTTTGACTTTAAAAAAACTGTGAGCAAAATATGTTCGGTCACCACACGGCCAACGTATCCAAGCATACATCGCCGCACGGTTTTGCTGATGTGGCAACTTACGTCCACCACAAGCACAACACAAGTCATTTGTGACCGAGGCATAATCCATTAATTCTTCCACACACAGGTGTCCTTAAAAGTCCCCCCATGCTGTCTCAGACAGGAAAAAAAAACTTGTTTTATTTAACAACGCCTCTAGAGCACATTGATTTTTATCATCGGGTATTGGACGTCAAACATATGGTCATTCTGACATATTTCTTTAGAGGAAACCCACTGCCGCCACATAAGCTACTCTTTCCAATAAGCAGCAAGAAGTCTTTTAAATACACTTTCCTACAGACAGAACAGGACATACCACATCCTTTGATGAACCAGTTGTGGACCACTGGTTGAAATGGAAAATAGCCCAAACTGCAAATGGGTCCTCTGAGCAGGATCGATCGGATGACCCACACCTTCAGAGGTGGACACTGTACCGCCTGAGCTACGTCCCGCTCCCCCTCTCTGATAGGTGTCTCAGACAGCTGCCCCACATATGGTGTCCCATAAGAGGTGTCCCACATGGGGTGTCCCATAAGATGTGTCCCATATGTGGTGTCCCATATGTGGTTTCCCACATGGGGTGTCTCACATGGAAATCTCACACGAGTGTCCCACATGAGTTGTCCCACATGAGTTGTCCCACATGAGTTGTCCCACATGGGATGTCCCACATTGGGTGTTCCACATGGGGTGTCCCACATGGGGTGTCCCACATGGGGTGTCCCACATGGGATGTCCCACATGGAGGTGTTCCACATGGGGTTCCCACATGGAGATCCCACATGGGGTGTCCCACATGGGATGTCCCACATGGGGGTGCCACACATGGGGGTGTCCCACATGGGGTGTCCCACATGGAGATCCCACATTGGGTGTTCCACATGGGATGATCCACATGGGCCATCTCGTCTGGTGTGGCTGGGTATGTTGGTTGGTTGTTGGAATTCTATATCCTGGAAACATCTAATGTCATATCAGAACTGGTACCGACTTGTGACAGTAGGCACTTATGGCGACTTTATAGTGCTGTTCCACTGGGAAATCAGGCCGCCAGAACGATGACCCGATATACCACTCAGTCACATGAGCCTGACACTGACCAGACGTCACGGCCGAACGAGTTTAGCGTCCCTCTCCTGTTTTGGGAGATCGGGGGATCCGAACCAATAGGTTCGTGGGTTCGAATCCTGATCGAGTCAAATCAATGACTTAAAAATTGACATTTGTCACTACCTACCCTGGCACGTGGCATTATTAGGATAGGGCAAGGACTGGTTGGCTCAGTGTCAGGATAATGTGACTGAGTAGGATATCAGGTCATGGTGCTGGCGGTCTGGTCTCCGAGTGGGGCAGCACTATAAAGTCGCCATGAGTGCGCACTTTCACAAGTGAGTACCCATCCTGATATAACCTTAGATGTTGCTAGGGCGTAGAACAACAATAAACACTGAGCTAACCAGTCCTTGCCCTATCCTAGTAATGATGAGCGCCAGGCAAGGTAGTGGCAAGTATTAATTTAGTAAGTCATTGGCTTCACTCGACCGGAAATCGAACTCCCGCTCTCCCGCACGGGATGGCTGCGCTCTACCGACTGAATGTGAAAGATGTGTGATGATGGCGATGCTGATGATGATGTGTATTTGTTCATAGCAATTTCATATTGTTACCTGTATCATGTATAATATAATTGTATGTGTTTACATGTGAAACACCAACCAGGAGCCGGGCTGATCAAACCCACCACAAGGTGGCACTGCGAAATTTACACCATGGGAGAGATAGGGAGTGAGCTGTCTTAGTGTTAAGGGTCTTTGACCATAGTAAGAAAACATCCACCAGGTCCAACAGGTATCCTCCATTAAAGTTGCGTATTCCGATGGTTTTTATTTTCTCTCATTTTCTGAGATAAGCATATTAGGTTGATCATTATAATCTACCTCAGTTTAGTTTGAAGTAACTTTTATTTTAAATGGCAAACTTTTGAGATATTTGATGCGCAAACATGCTAAATTAACTTAGGCAAGCTTGCCAAAACTCTAACACCAGGTTCTATTCAATTGCCTCAATATTCCCTTATACGTGACGACAAATGTTTAATAAGTGCCAGAGTATCTAAGTTAGATATGTAGAATCAAATCTAGATAATTGTTTTTGTTTTGAAAATTTGATGTTGTCATCGGACCATGTAGACAGCTTTAAACTCAGTTACATCCCCGTCATTCAGAGGCCATGCTCAATGGCGACACACTTTGATTTATTTTATTAAAACATGTTTTGCTACTCCTCCTCGCTCTATATCCTATTTCTCCTGTGTAAAAAGATTTAAATAAATAAAAGGAATTAAAAAAAAAAAGAATAAACTAAAAAACCTGTAGCTATGTGGCGTGACGTTGGGAGCATAGTAACATTCCACAAATACCACAACGCATCTGTGCCGGTGTAACACATATTTGTTTGTTTGTTTGTTAGTTTGTTGTTTTACGTCCTAGCAACATCTAAGGTCATATCAGGACTGGTACCGACTTGTGACAGTGCGCATTCATGGCAACTTTATAGTGCTGCCCCAGTGGAAAACAAGGCCACCAGCACCATGACCTGATATCCCACTCAGTCACATTATCCTGACACTAAGCCAACCAGTCCTTGCCCTGTCCTAATAATGCAAAGCGCCAGGATAGGAAGCAACACGTATCAATTTTTGAGTCATTGGTTTGACACGACCAGGGTTTGAGCCCACGACCTACCAACACGGGAGACGGACGCTCTAACTCATTCGGCCATCCCGTCTGGTCTGTAAAACATAAATAACATTGCCCCCAGCATTTTTTTATTGAAGATTTATTCTGCCTCTCATGGATAAGTCTGAATAGACTTGCTTTCACCATCAGACAGTTTTTCGAAAGAAAGCCCGAGCCTACACTTTTACCAACTCAAGGAATTTTTAGCCTCCCACACTACATAGACATGGCATGAGAGCAATTGGCCTTTGATGATGCTGTAAGTTATACACAGCGGTGGAAATCCAAATTGGGAAAGGTGGTGGCATGGGGAATTGAACCACTGACCTTCTGATTAGGTTTTCTGTTTGGTTGTTGTTGTTTTACGTACTAGCAAGATCTAAGGTCATATGAGGACGACTCCGACTTGTGACAGTACGCACTCATGGCGATTTTATAGTGCTGCCCCACTGGGAAATCAGGCTGCCGGCTCCATGACCCGATATCCCACTCTGTCACATTATCCTGACACCGCGCTAACCAGCCTTTGCCCTGTCCTAATAATTATATATATAAATATATATATAAACAGGATATCTACCTGAGGTGAAGGAAAAAGAAGGAGAGCTAAGTGGATTGAGAGCTTTTATTTTCTCTTGACAAGGAAATATAGCCAAGACTGCCCTTATGGCGCGGGCCCCAATCCAACAGAGATCTGATATGAATCAAGCGCTGAGGCAACCCTCATGTCATGCGCTATGCGGTGAGTAATAGGGGTGTTTAAATAGGAAAATATGGTATCAGGAGACCAATCACCTCTTGTCCTAAGTTCTTCTAGGGTAGTCCCGCACATGGAAAGGTAAGTGCAAACCCCTCTCCGGAGGGAATGGGAGGAAAAATCAGCTGGTTCATCCTAAATAAAAGATTCACCCGGTACTTGTAGTACACGTGTGAAGACCAGCCTTATATAAATACGGGTGAAAATAGCGTTAGTATGGAACAAGAAGTAGAATGCCTGGCACCAGTGTCAAATGGTTACTTATATCAGAACAGAGTTGGTGAAATGGGAGAGAATGCAAAAAGACAAGATGGCGGCCAGAGAACGCGGTCGATTTCACTTTTAAATTGCATTAAAGTATATGTTTTATTATATTTTCCAACTCAAAAGTAGCGGGTAAACATGAAGACATATACAAAGAATAAATGTTGCTTCTTAGATTGTGAAATTGGGCTATCATAAAGAAAGACTCATTTCATTAGCCCGATTTTTCGACCGGTTTTATATAAGGCTGGTTTTCACCCCTGTACTGGAAGTACAGGGTGAATCTTTTATCTAGGTTCATCCCAGCTCTATCAACAACATTTAAAAAATGTTTTTTCGTAAATATTATAAGTAAAAGGGGTGGATCCCGACCCATGAGGAATACAAAAAGCCAGGTCTAATGTCTCCAGCTCGAATCTGTGGTTGTGTAGGCAGGCTATAGTGAAATCAATACAGACAAAGAGAAAGGAAGAGTATAAAGTGTGAAAGAAGAGAGAGAGTCAAGCCCTCAGGTTTATTATTTATATGGTAGATGGATTCAGTGTAGAGTATCACCCGACCCTATTCCCCCAATGGGAAACAAGCATTCTTAACTCTACCAATAGGGATCCAGCATTCATGGTCCCCATGGTTACCAGTGATCTGCCCACCACCACCAAGCTGTGTGGCTCCCCTGGCCACCACCTGCCTTGAGCCTGAGTGTGGTGATCCTGACTAGCAGAGCGGGGAGGGGGGAGGCTCTGAGTGCCCCTTACACACAGCCTTGCCAGCACCACTTTGTCTATTTACATCTCACCCAGGCACCACCAGCACCTACATATACACATACATGCACCTGGTCACGTATACCCGATCAATAATAGAACATTTGCATTCCCCCACCACTTTCCAGTACACAGCGCAAATGTGCTTATCCTGGCACCTGGCGATTGGGATTTGTAGTTTCCTCTGTCTAAACTGTATTGTTTTTGTTTTGCATATGTTAATTATCATACCCTAGGTATAAAAAACGAAATCGAGCAAATATACCTCTCTAACCGACCACCTCCACAGATCGACCACTCCCCTATATTGATGGCTTTATTGGGGTCCAAAACGATCGCCCATAATACCAATAAAAATAAACCTCCCTAAACCGACCACCTCCCGATATGGACCATTTAAAGTTGGTCCCGTGCTCGATTGACTTTATATAATATTGTGATGGCCCATGGTCTTCCCACATTGTCACACACTCTCGGAAGAACGCCAAGATTTAGTTTTAGTACGCTTCAACCTGATATATTACAAAACCTCTCTGATCTCTGCGGCGTCCACAGTCAACTGACCCGCCCCCTAACTCGCCAGGTCCCACGTCACCTCTATAGGTGGGTGGGGTGTGAGCTAGCCACATGCAGTAGAGGGCAACCCAGGCAGGGTCTGCTTGGTGCCTAGCCTACCGCCACCTAGCGCAGTTCAGTGTAACTGCATAGGTGTGCCGCATAGTGTCTGCCGCCACCGCGTGGTAGTGGGGCTCATTTACAAACTACTACAATATATAATATATATATTAATTTGGCCTGTTTACACTTCAAATATCTCCAAAGTAAGTCATTTAAAATAAAAGTTACTTCAAACTAAATTAATGTCGATTAGATCAATTAACATAAAATATTTAACTACAACTCCCGCCTAAAAAAACACCCAACCAAATAGAAAACAAACAAAAAAACCTGACAGAAACTCAGAACCATCAGATCCATGTTGAAGGTTTTTAAATAGTGAGCTTAAAATAAAAAATACGTCAAACCAAACTAATGTAGGTCATAACAATTAACATAAAATATTTAACTACAAAAAAAAAATTTGACAGAAACTGAAAACCATTAGTTCCATTTTGAAACTTTTTAAATAATGAGTTCCCCCCCACCCCCACCAAGATTACTTTGGACTCCCGTTACTAAATCGCCCGAGGAAAGCCGGTAAAATAAGTGAATGGGTTGAGAAACATGCCTGGCTTTATTTCCTTGGCCTTAGGCTTCATTGCATTGTTCTCAAATACTCCTAGGGTTAAAAGGGTTTGTAAGAGAATTGTGGTCAGAGGCAGAACAGGTGAAGGCTATTGCCACAGAGGTCAAAGGTCAAAGGTCAGGGCGATGGATTACCGCCCGGTCAAGGCCAAGATTAACCCTTTAATCCACACAAGGTCAAGACTGGTAGTCGTGATGCTACCAGGCATGGCTTACTAACAACAAGTTTATTTTATTAAACAACGCCTCTAGAGCACATTTATTTTCATATCATCGTCCATTGGACATCAAACATATGGTCATTCTGACATATTTCTTTAAAGGAAACTCACTGCCGCCACATAGGCTACTCTTTCCAATAGGCAGCAAGAGGTCTTTTATATGCACTTTCCCACAGACAGCACAGCGCGTACCACAGCCTTTGATGAACCAGTTGTGGACCATAAGTTTGAATGGAAAATAGCCCAAACTGCAAACGTGTCCACTGAGAAGGACCGATCGGATGACCCACACCTTCACAGGTGGAAACGCTACCGCCTGAGCTACGTCCCGCTCCATGGCATACTAAGAAGTTCACAACCTCAATTAACAATGACAACAAAATGGCTAGAGAAGAGTAAACTCTTCCCAACGCAAGAGCTGCATAAGATACAAACAGGCAACAGGATCTCCTAAGATTGTATGCATACAGCAAATCTCAAACCAAATTTGTTTGTTGTTTTACGTCCTAGCAACATCTAAGGTCATATCAGGATGGGTACTGACTTGTGGCAGACAGCACTCATGGCTATTTTATAGTGCTGCCCCACTGGGAAATCAGGCCGCCGGCACCATGACCTGATATCCCACTCAGTCACATTATCCTGAGGCCCAGCTAACCAGTCCTTGCCCTATCCTAATAATGACGAGCACCAGGCTAGGAAGTGACAAGTATAAATTTTTATGTCATTGGTTTGACTCGACCAGGAACCAAACTCGCGAACTTGCGATCCTCCGCAAGCGAGTCCGGTGCTCTACCGATTCGGCCACCGCACCCTGTCTCAAACCGCAAAACCCCTGGTGAGGTTACAAACAAAGTGCACAAGGAGCAACAATGTTCGTTACTACCAATGGTGAAATCAAAGTGCAGTGCATATGATCGCAGTGGCAATATTTGGAATAAACTGCCAGCTGCAACATCAAATTCAGAAAACATAGCTGTGTTTAAGAAACTACTAAAAAATAATGTAACCTAGAAAAACAGATGATGTCTAAATGGAATAACACAAAGTATAGTAAAAGCTGGATTTTGGATGGTTTGCACTCCACAAAAAGTTACAAGCCATAAACAGGAAGCAAGAAAACCTAAATTATTACTCAAACTAAATTCAGAAGATTTAAATCAAATTGGATTAGTGTTGCTTATCCGTTATGAGCAGTGTAAATAAATTCGTCACTAACACATTTGGTGTTCTCTGTGGCAGAGTGGTTACAGTGTCTGACTTTTTTCTAGAGTGTCAGACTCCTAATCTGAAGGTCGGTGGTTCAATTCCCTGTGCCTTCCCCGCCCCCCCCCCCTCTCCCGCCGCTGCTAATTTGGATTTCCACCACTGTGTATAACTTACAGCGTCATCAAAGGCCGGTTGCTCTCATACCATGTCTATGTGGTGTGGGAGGTTAAAAATCCCTTACATCGGTAAAAGTGTAGGCTCGGGCTTTCTATCGACAAACTGTCTAATGGTGAAAACAAGTCTATTCAGACTTATCCATGATAGGCAGTATACATCTTCAATAACAACAACAACAAAAACAAAAAACCGCCCCCTCCCCCCCCAAAAAAAACCCACAGAAGAAAAACAGCACAGACAAATTATTATTAAGTATTAGTAAAACACAGACTTCCCACTTCTTGCCAGTCCAAGGCTAGTGTCCTAACCATTAGTCTATCTAGGAACCCTGATGCAATCATTTAATCCATGCTTACTTGTCTAAGTGTCAACTATTCTCTAAGGCAACGGCCTTAGAGAATAGTTGAAGGATGCATTTATTTGAAGAAGCATTATTACTATACTCACTTATGCCCTTCTAAATTGTTTGCATCCATAATTGATTTATTACTGACGATTACACATATATACAAGCAATTCCCTTACATGTATATTATATATATGATGTATAACGCAATTTACGAGTATAAATACAAGGGTAAAATTTACATTTTATGTTTCCTCTGTGGCACATTGGTGGAGTGCCCCCCCCCCCCCACACACACAGCTTGTACCTAATCCTGGTCACGGCACCCAGCATCGTTAGATGACACAAATGGCCATTGCACTAAGCGGGACTTTGCCCGCTAATGTTGGGTGGCCTGTGATGTTCTCTGTGGCGGAGTGGTTAGAGTGTCTGACTTTATTCTAGGTCAGACTCCTAATCTGAGGGTCGGCAGTTCGATTCCCCGTTCCCCCAGATCTGCCAATTTGGATTTCCACCGCTGTATATAACTTACAGCGTCATCAAAGGCCGGTTGCTCTCATACCATGTCTATGTGGTGCGGGAGGTTAAAAATCCCTTGCGTCGGTAAAAGTGTAGGCTCGGGCTTTCTATTAACCAGCAGTGGAATGAGGAAGACCAGTCGTCTATGACTGAAATTTCCCCTGCTTAAACAACTAATGGACCAAAAAAAAACAAACTCTTATTGCCATTCAAGGGCCAGCATCCTAACCATTAATCTACTTAGGCTCCCTGATTCAATCACCCTATCCACACCTAATTTTCTGTGTGTGCGACAGACTTTGGCAAGTTTCATCGAATCATGGCGTTTTAAGTTTTAAATCCACATTCAGTTCTTACTCTGTGGGTTTGAGGCTAAATAGACTGCATCGCCATTCCAGTGGCGCGGTGCATTGTGGGATGCGTCAAAGCAAAACAAATCCACGAGAGGCACATCGCACATGCTAATACATTGGGTGCAGCTATGAAATGTGATAGTTTCAGCTCATCTCAGCTCTTGTTTGAAACATAGAATACCAACTAAAAAAATATATATATTAAATTAAGATATTAATATTTTATCCAGCATTGCATTTACATCAATATAATCAGCACATCTTATGCCATGTGCATTTAGATTTAGACAAATCTGGGCACTCAGACTAGTGTTAGAGCCATAGCCAGAGTCAGATTTACTTATTTTATTCATGTTTTTATTTATATCCTATGGTTAACATGGTTAATGACATATGTAGAAATAGAAAATGAGTAGGGTTAATCATATATTGGTTATATATTTCTTTAAAACTAATTTTTGTTGACACAGTTGACATTTTAATATTTAGAACAATAATTACTTATGTCTAATCAATAGGGATGTAAACATCAGCCTGTAAAGTGACTGAAATTGTATGTTTCTTAGCTCAAAAGGCTTAATTCTGGAGAGTTGTGTCTTAAACATATTCATATTCATATTATTATATTCCATCCATGTTTATGACAAATTGCTATGTATCTTTATTAATTTTGAATAAAATCGAAGTTTTGCCCTACGCGTATCGGCAAACTCAATGGCTGTACGCCTTTGCTTTGCTGCCAGCGCAGTTGGAACGGTGATCTAGTCTATTGTACCACATGTGGGTTCGAGGCTATTTACGCGACTGACTACTTGCTTCCAAGATCCCATCCATTCCCCTTTGGCGCTAGCAATTCAACAGCAAAGCCATCAAGCTATTCTGTTAAGTAATGTCCCCCCTCCCACCCCTGACCGACAACATTATTTATGTGGCAATTACTAAATTGCTTACAGCTCGCATTAATCATATATATAGAGATACCAAGAAAGAGCTAGAACAAACCAAGACAGCTCTCCAACATGTGTACCCCGAAGGCAATAAATATTTGTTAAAATAATCTGTGTCTGTTAAAGCAACGTGTTAAACTAAGACAAAGGATAGAGAAAGGAAACGTACAGCAACATATTAAGCAAAAGACCAGTGCCCCGGCGCTGACAAAATATGTATTCAAATGAATAAAAATATTTACCAAAAAAAAATAAAAATAAAAATGCTGTCTTAATTCTCAGTTAGGAGTTAGACTTTAAGGCTCTGTCTCACATCACCGGGATGAGGAAACGGAAAGAAACCAAACAAAGTATGTTGATATCCGACAAAGTCCCGTTTGTGTCCATCGCATATCCGTTGATATCCGACCCGATCCATAACAAGTTTTGAGCATGCACAAAACTTGTAATGGATTGCACCGGACTGTCCATTCCTCATCCGTTCCTGTCCGTTCCTGTCCGTTCCCGTCCATTACATATCGATTACCCATCCATTACCTGTCCGTTACCCATCCGTTACCCATCCGTTACCCATCCGTTACCGGTCCGTTACATAATCGATACATTTCAAGTCCGAATAACACCAGACTAGAATATTCTTTGTCCGGTTCTGTCGGTTGCACAATCCGCCATAGTGTGACAGGCACTTTAGATTTAGAGTTCCAACCTCCCTTGTCAGGGGCATTTATTTCAGAGAGGAATGTATTTGAATGGCAAACTTCCTTGAAGTCGGGACCAGACGGGATGGCCGAATGAGTTAGAGCACCCGTCTCCCATGCTGGTAGATTGTGGGTTCGAACCCTGGTCGAGTCAAACCAATGACTTAAAAATTGATACTTGTCGCTTCCAGCCAGGCGCTCGGCATTAATAGGATAGGGCAAGGACTGGTTGGCTCAGTGTCAGGATAATGTGACTGAGTGGGATATCAGGTCATGGTGCCGGCGGCCTGGTTTCCCAGTGGGACAGCACTATAAAGTCGCCATGAATGCACACTGTCGCAAGTTGGTACCCTTCCTGATATGACCTTAGTTGTGGCCAGGAGGTAAAACTCCAACAACCAACCTTAGATGTTGCTAGGATGGAAGCTCTTCGGCAGCCATTCCTGCCTCACGTTGAATACAGCTGGTTGTTACACACTGCTTCCCAACCATTAGCGCTCGATCAATTATTGATGCAGCCTGGTGCAGTGTCAATGAAAGGCTTACATTGAGGGTAGATGCTAAATGGTTATAGCATTATCATCACCGGATATTGATGTCACACCTAGGCAATCAATGAGTCATTGATTTGAGGTTTTGCATTCCACTCTAGCAACAACTCAGGTCATATCATAACAATGCAGAAAGTATGGCAGATTTTATAGATACAATATTTACTTCCCGGAGAGGTCAGAGATGACCATGTTTCAAGCGGCACACACTTTTTTTGGGGTACATTAGTTGTTTAAGTAGGGGAAATTTCAGTCACAGGTGATTGGTCTTCCTCATTCCACTGCTCCTTGCCCTATCCTAATAATGCCGAGCACCTGGCTAGGAAGCGACAAGTATCAATTTTTAAGTCATTGGTTTGACTCAACCAGGATTCAAACCCAGGACCCCACGATCTACCACACGGGAGACGGACGCTCTAACTCATTTGGCCATCCCGTCTGGATTGTTATAATCTACCTTATTTTAGTTTGAAGTAACTTATATCGTAAATGGCCAACTTTTGAGATATTTGAAGTGTAAACATGTCAAATTAGTTTTGGCAAGCATGTAAAAAAAACAGACACCATAGGCTTCTGCAGTAACGCTTCTATTCAATTGGCTCAGTATTCCCATCTATGTGGCAACACATGCGTAATAAGGTCACATCAAGATGGCTATCAACTTTTGACAATGTGAACTCATGATAGTGCTTCTGCCACTGTGGTACCACACCACTGGCACCACGACACAATATCCCAATCAGGCCCATTATCCTGACACTGAACCAACTAAAACAGTCATCCACCTGTTCTAGAGATTAGGCGCGGTGGCCAAATCGGTAGATACATATTATTGAGCGTTTGGTTCCTGGTCAAGTCAAACCAATGACTTATAAAATTGATACTTGTCGCTTCATAGCCTGGTGCTCGACATTAATAGGATATGGCAAGGACTGGTTAGGTCAGTGTCAGGATAATGTGACTGAGTGGGATATCGGGTCATGGTGGCCTGATTTCCCAGTGGAGCAGCACTATAAAATCGCCATGAGTGGACACTGCCACAAGTCGATACCCGTCCTGATATGACCATATATGTTGCCAGGATGTAAAACTCCAACAACCAACCAATCTACTGTTTTAGAGATTCCCAAGAGCCAAGCGAGGCAGGTTAAGGCTGCATAGTCCGATGAAATATCAAATTTTCAAAACCAAACCAATTATCTAGATTTGATTCTACATATCTAACTTAGATACTGATGCACTTATTAAAATTTGTTTCTGCATAAAAGGCAATACTGAGTCAATTGAACAGAACCTGTTACTGCAGAAGTCTATGGTGTCAGAGTTTTGGCAAACTTGCCAAAACTAATTTTCCATGTTTGCACTCAAAATATCTCAACAGTTTACCATTTAAAATAAACGTAACTTTGAACTAATGTAAAGTAGATACTAGTGATCGATCTCATATATTTATCTCAGAAAAAATACAGAAATTCAAAACCATCGGTCTATGCAACTTTAAATAAGTTAAAATGTAAGTCTTTGGTTGGACTTGGCGGCGGATAAAGGTTGACTCAGTCTAAAAGCGAGGCCTTTGTACTTGGTTAAATGGAAAGAGAATATCTTAAAGGCACTAGAAGTTGGTTTTCAAACATAATAAAGCAGTTTATGACGTCATGACGTTGATATGACGTCGCTATGACGTTGTCAAGATGCATTGTGCTCAAGGGAATATTTCTGAATAAGCAATATGTTTGGGTTGACCTGCCCTAGGCAGAATTTGACTGTTAGTGTTTCCTAGTTTGTGCCACAGTGTTTCCTAGTTTGTGCCACAGTGTGTGCCACAGTGTGTACCACAGGGTGTGCCACAGTGTGTGCCACAGTGTGTGCCGCAGTGTGTGCCACAGTGTGTGCCACAGTGTGTGCCACAGTGTGTGCCACAATGTGTGCCACAGAATGTGCCACAGTGTGTGCCACAGTGTGTCCCAGTGTTTCCTAGTTTGTGCCACAGTGTGTGCCACAGTGTGTGCCACAGTGTGTGTCCCCATGTTTCCTAGTTTGTGCCACAGTGTGTGCCACAGTATGTGCCACAGTGTGTGCCACAGTGCGTGCCACAGTGTGTGTCCCAGTGTTTCCTAGTGTGCGCCATAGTGTGTGCCACAGTGTGTGCCACAGTGTGTGTCCCAGTGTTTCCTAGTTTGTGCCACAGTGTATGCCACAGTGTGTGCCACAGTGTGTGCCACAGTGTGTGCCACAGTGTGTGCCACAGTGTGTGCCACCGTGTGTGTCCCCGTGTTTCCTAGTTTGTGCCACAGTGTGTGCCACAGTGTGTGCCACAGTGTGTGCCACAGTGTGTGCCACAGTGTGTGCCACAGTGTGTGCCACAGTGTGTGTCCCAGTGTTTCCTAGTTTGTGCCACAGTGTGTGCCACAGTGTGCCACAGTGTGTGCCACAGTGTGTGCCACAGTGTGTGTCACAGTGTGTGTCACAGTGTGCGTCCCCGTGTTTCCTAGTTTGTGCCACAGTGTGTGCCACAGTGTGTGCCACAGTGTGTGCCACAGTGTGTGCCACAGTGTGTGCCACAGTGTGTGCCACAGTGTGTGCCACAGTGTGTGCCACAGTGTGTGCCACAGTGTGCCACAGTGTGTGTCCCAGTGCTTCCTATAGTGTGCCATAGAGTGTGCCACAGTGTGTGCCACAGTGTGTGCCACAGTGTGTGTCCCAGTGTTTCCTAGTTTGTGCCACAGTGTATGTCACAGTGTATGTCACAGTGTGTGCCACAGTGTGTGCCACAGTGTGTGCCACAGTGTGTACCACAGTGTGTGCCACAATGTATATCTCAATATATGTATATCAGTTAAAGTTATCTATGTCTTTATCTATATATGTACATATCTACATATCTATATAACTATCAATAGATATATATCTATCTACAATTTTCAAATCCAGCTCATGTGACACCTGCGCAGGCCTAATGGCATATGACCCGGTGTGGGGAGAAGATAAACTATCCTGGAACGCACCGGAACGCCGTAAATGGCAGAAAGGTCCAGAATTTGACGAAATAAAAGCATAATGAATAAATAATATAATAAATATATATTAAATAGCACAAGCCTACTCCGCCCATTTTATACTCATATAATTATTTATATATCACATAATATCAATAATTGTTTGTTGTTTTATGTCCTAGCAACATCTAAGGTCATATCATGACATGACGGCTGCCAACTTGTGACAGTGTGCACTCATGGTGGTTTATAGTGCTGTCCCACTGGGAAACCAGGCCACCGGCACCATGACCTGGTATCCCACTCAGTCACATTATCCTGACACTGAGCACACCAGTCCTTGCCCTGTCCTAATAATGCCGAGCGCCGGGCTAGGAAGCGACAAGTATCAATTTTTAAGTCATTGGTTTGACTCAACCAAGGTTCGAACCCATGACCCCACGATCTACCAGCACGGAAGACGGATGCTCTAACTCATTCGGCCATCCCGTCTGGTCTGACATAATATATATAATGACACCAATTCCCTCATGTATCTTTATAGTCGCATAATGCATTATACATCACATATATATATATAACTTTTTATATATAAATATATAGATATACAGAGGATAACAATAATAATATGTCATATTCCCTTATGTATCTTTATACGTTGGCAGTATGCTCACAGAGGCAAGCTGTGTTGAGAGAGTTGACGACGAAAGAGCATGTAGCCTAAAGGGCGCATTCCTTACACGCGGTATGCGAATGTGAATGCGACAAAAAATCGAACTGCCTTGAAGTCTATGGGCTACATTCCTTACACACGGTATGCAGCATGTGGCATGCAGCATGAGGCATGCATCAACTCGATCGGTTCCTATAGCGATTGGTGCGGCATGCAGTATGTGGCACGCGGTGTGCGAATAGAAACATCAGTCACACTTGTCCATTAGTTTTAGACGAGGAGAGGTGACTGAGCATTACGGAATGGTCACACACAAGGGTGCTGAGGGGAAACATATGGTAGTGGTGGTGGTGGGGTTCAGTCAGTCGCACTTGTCCATTAGTTTTAGACGAGGAGAGGCAACTGAGCATTACAGAACGGTCACACACAAGGGTGCTGAGGGGAAACATATGGTAGTGGTGGTGGTGGGGGTTCGGGTTGGTAAAAATGCTACCAGAGCCATAAAAATATGAATACTTATCTATAATTTGGTAATTATAAAGGTAGGAACCCCCATGTGACGTACTAAGAGGTAAATAGATATAAATGCAATATTAGGTCATATTCAGTGCAGTATTGAGTATACTTGTTTATTTATATTTTTTAAATATAGCCAGTCATGTGCCGCATGCCGCATGCCGCGTGTAAGGAATCATGCCATTCGCATACTGCATGCCACATACTGCATACCACATACCTCGTGTAAGGAATCCGCCCTTTATAGTACACTAAAGCCCTGTTCACACACGGGCGTTAAGTCGCCTCAACTAGTTTGCCTTGTCTAGTTCCCGTTCGACTCACATTGGTTGTGTGGACACTATGCTGAGGTGACTTCAGTCTGAGTCGCCTCATCTAGTTCGCTTCAACTAGACCACCTCGCGAGGTAGTCTAGATGAAGCGAACTAGCTTAAGTCGGCCCAGCTTGCTTGTGTGGATGGTAGCGGTTTACTTTGAGGCGGCTTAAGCAAAAGTGCATATTATATAATTTGGTCTATTAAACTTCCAGCTGTGCACAGATATTTTATCATCATATATTTTTAGGTTTTCACTGCCCAGCAGAAGTTTTGATCGTTCCAAAACAATACGATTCGGTCGATACATATCTAGGTCAAACCCACACTCTCTCATGGTGATGTCGACTAATCGAAACTAGCGCTGGTTAGTATGGACTTGCTCATGCGCAGATATCAATTTCCGCCTTAAACCGCCCCAAGTACTGCATGTGTGGACACGACTCACTTTCACGCCTAGTTCGCCTCATCTAGTTCGCCTCATCTAGTTCGGCCTAAAGTTGTGTGTGTGAACAACCTATCTAGCCTATCTACATACACCGGAAATGTGCCGACATCTCCGTTGGCGTTCTCCATGTAAAACCGACACTAATTAGTATAAATCACCTAAGCGTCGCCCCCCCTGGCGCTTATCAATGCCATCAGAGTCTCAGGAGATATATATCACGTGACATCAAACATGGCGACACCAAACTAATCATACATTGCAGACATGAGTCGCCTAAGATCGAAAACGAGACGACCAGACTGGATGGCCGAATGAGTTGAACGTCCGTCTCCCGCTTTGGTAGATCGTGGGATTCCAACCCATGGATTCCAAACCTGGTCGAGTCAAACTAATTATTTAAAAATTGATACTTGTCGCTTGCTGCTAGCCAGGCGCTCGGCATTATTAGGATATGGCAAGGACTGGTTGGCTCAGCATCAGGATAATGTGACTGAGTGGGATATCAGGTCATGGTGCTGGCGGCCTGGTCTCCCTTAGTGGGGCAGCAGTATAAAGTCACAATGAGTGCGCACTGTCACAAGTCGGTACTGGTCCTGATATGACCTTAGATGTTGCCAGGATGTAAGATTTTAAAGTGACGGATGCAAAGGAATGCGCTCTCTATATAAAATAGAAGCGCAACATGCTCAACTCACGAGAAACTAATTACACAGACGGACAATAAAAACACAATTCACTACAATAGACATTCATAGAGGTTGGTTGGTTGTTGGAGTTTTAAGTCCTGGAAACACCTAAGGTCATACCAGGAAGGGTACTGACTTGTGACATTGTGCCCCACTGGTAATCAGGCCGCCAGCACCGTCATGACCTGATATCCCACTCAGTCACATTATCCTGACACTGAGCCAACCAATCCCTACCCTATCCTTTTAATGCCGAGTGGCAGGCTCGGAAGCGACAAGTATCAATTTTGTAAGTCATTGGCTTGACTCGACCGGGAATCGAACTCCCGACCTTCCGCACGGGAGGCATGCGCTCTACTGATTCGGCTACTCCGTCCAGTGCGAATTCCTTAAATAAAAGTTAACCATATATCATGTGAGGTTCGCAATCACATATCTCTAAGCGTGAGGCTACATGCTCTTTCGTTGTTAACTCTCTCAACGCCTCTGTGAGCATACTGCACAACTTATGAGGCCCTCGTCCACTCTGCTAATACCGTCCTGATATGACCTTAGATGTTGCTAGGACGTAAAACAACAACAAACAAACAAACTCTGCTAAGACTTGGAACGCCCAATCAGTAAAAGAAAGGCAGATCCCTGATCTAAAGACATACAAAATATATATATTTAAAAAGGGGAGGTGCTGATGACACCCTATAGGGCCAGGACCCCAGATGGGCATGTGATAGCTCACGGCCCACAAAAGGGTCTGCCCCCAATGGAGAAAGCTGGACCACCCTCAGTAGATAACAAAAAACCACAAGCCATCAAAAACAGAGATTCCCAATCTGAAAACATACAACAATATATATCGAAAAAAAGGGAGACCCTGAAAAGACCCTGGGGAAAAACACCAGGGGCCATATGCATGGAGCAGTGTTAGAGAGCCAAACCGCGTTTAGGGAGGGATTTCTGGTTTAGCGCCGAAAAGTTGGTATGCATGGAGCAGTGTTAGGCCTAACACCGCGCGTTTAAACTAGGTTAAGCTAAACCAGAAAAAAGCTGGTTTACAGGCGATGTTAGTTATCAAATCTATTCAATGCGATCATATTTAACAGAATTTGCTACCAAATAAGTGAAATTTGACCAATTTAACCCTAAATTCGAAGCGTTATTAAGGCTACCGCCGCAATGGCGGCGATATTAATAGTTATATTTTCGAATCGACGAACGTAAAGTAAACAAATCGCCGCCGTCGCGACCGCTGCGTCGACGTCGACATCCATACTGGCCGACGTCTACGCATTGGCGTCAGTGTATTAGCGATTTGTTTACTTTACGCTCGTCGATTTGACAATATGAATAACGCCGCCAATGCTGCGGCTACATTAATATCGTTTCGAATTTAGGGTTAAATTGATAAGATTTCACTTATTGCGTATGTAATTCTGTTAAATATGACAGCATTTAATAGATTTGGGCGCAAGAAATTCCCGCCGATTCGGCGGCGACGGCGGCGGCGATTTGTTTACATTACGTTCGTCGATTCGAAAATATAACTATTAATATCGGCGCAAATGCGGCTGCTGCGTTAATATCGCTTCGTTTTTAGGGTTGATTTGCTTAAATTTCACTTATTGCGTATGTAATTCTGTTAAATATGATCGCATTCAATAGATTTGAGCTAAATATATGGATACAAATGCAGAGGGATTTCCCAAATCTATAAATAGATTCACGTTTATCTATCACTCACCGTTTAGACCGCCATGCATACCGTTTCGATGCCGCCGATAAACGGTGATAGCTATACGGTGTTAGATGGATAACACCACACGCCTCTAACACTGCTCCATGCATATGGCCCCAGAAGGGCATGTGATAGGTCATGGCCCACAAACTGGGCTGCCCCAAGGGGGTAATCTGGACCACCCTCAGTAGAAAACGAACAGCTACAAACTATGTACAAGCCTATAAATGTAGAGTAGGCTATTTTGTAAGTCGTAGTAAAACAAAAACCAATAAACCAAAAAACTAATATACTATTCACACCCACGACAAGGGAGATCAGCAAATAAAACCAATAACAACTGATACTAAATAATCACCAGGTACCTGCTACTGTGTGAGAAACAAAAACATTGTATCACCTACTACTGAGTGATAAGATTAAACCACTAGTACAACTGGCCAGCATTGAAAACAAGCCCCAGCACTTGAGCTTATATGCTATGGACTGCGTAAACACAGCATAAAAAAAAAAATAAAAAAAAAGAGTTGGCACAATGCCATCGCGGGCCAGACGAACTCTGTCGCGGAATCTGGGTCAGAGTGAGGTCAACTCGGGGTCATGTGTACTCATTACTCGTCGTGTGACACGGAGCCATGTGGTTGCCTCTGTTCACAGGAATCCACGACGCTTTGCCTCTTAAAGAACCATTGCCACAAACTCTGGTAATTAAATAACCACTTACACAAACTCTGATCCTTAAAGAACCACTTATACAAACTGTGGTCATAAAAGAACCAGTTACATAAACTATGATTCTTAAAGAACCACATACACAAACCATGGTTGTTAAAGAACCACTTACACAAACTATGGTTTTTAATGATGAGTAGTTAGTTGTCACACAAATAATTGCTATCACAAACCGAGTCTATCACCATGTAACCGAAACAGGCTCCCCTGAGTATATATTCCCAATCGGGGTCGACATCTCCCCTACAACGTGGCGTTCTCTGTGGCGGAGTGGTTAGAGTGTCTGACTTTTTTCTAGGTCAGACTCCTAATCTGAGGGTCGGCGGTTCGATTCCACGTGCCCCCAGCTCTGCCAATTTGGATTTCCGCCGCTGTATATAACTTACAGTGTCATCAAAGGCCGGTTGCTCTCATACCATGTCTATGTGGTGTGGGAGGTTAAAAATCCCTTGGGTCGGTAAAAGTGTAGGCTCGGGCTTTCTATCGACCAGCAGTGGAATGAGGAAGACCAGTCGTCTATGACTGAAATTTCCCTAGCTTAAACAACTAATGGACCAAAAAATATATTTAAAAAAGCACTCAGCAAAGATCCTACACAGTCGGAGTTGGGTAGTAGCACCACTCACTGAAAAGCTACAAGTACAACATCCCTGCAAACACTCATCAGAAACATTAATAGTCAAATTCAACTTTCCTCGATTTTTGTATGTCAGCCACCCACAAGGTGCGATACAGTTGTAAAGTGCGACGGCCGGCAGCTGTGGTTGTGTAGGCAGGTTAAATAGGAAATCACTACAGGCAAGTATAGAGAAGGAAGGCAAGATATAGAGTGTGCAGAAGGAACCAGAAGGAGCTTGCTTAGTTTATTATATATATAGTTTTAGAATCCAAGATGGCTGTACACACCTGATCAATCCCTCCAATCACCAACAGGCATTCTCAGATTAACCAATGAGGGTTCAATATCCTTGTATCCAAGGCATAGTTAGATCTGGCTACAGTGCCCTGTTGTGTCTGGTGTGCAATGATCCGTAAATAACACTTGGGGGGGGGGGGGGAGAGGGTGTATGTGAATCAGAGTTCCAAAGACTGTCCCACATGTCAAGAAGTGACCCTCTCTCAGGTCAAGAAGTGACCCTCTCTCTCTATACTATATTAATACAATTTCTATCCTAAATTAGTAATAGATCACCAACTCCACATATACCATATATGCCTTTGGTTTTACTTACCATTTACCATTTTATAGACAAGCTGCAATTTATTATAGTATAGTTCTCCATATCCCATATCTCATATATCGGAAAATTGTACACAGTGTTTCAGACAGTGTTTCAGACAGTTTATTAGTACAAGGTGGGCCTAACACCTTAATCCAATCTGAGTTATCGCCCATCAGGTCTGGGCCTGTATGCAGGAGCCGGTGCTATTCAGTGGTAGCGAGGCAAAACGGTGGTAGTCGGGAATTTCGCGGTTAATGGCGAAAAATGGTATGCACGAGTCGGTGATAGGCCTAACACCAAAAGCTTAACCGGTGGTACCTTACCTCTGATAGATAGGAGGTATAGCGAGTTTATTAGGCCCAAATCTATTCAATGGTGTCATATTTAACAGAATTACATACGCAATAAGTGAAATTTTATCAATTTAACCCTAAATTCGAAGCGTTATTAAGGCAACCGCCGCTTTCCATACTGGCGGTGGCAGCAGTTTGTTTACTGTATGTTCGTCGATTCGAAAATATAACTATTAATATCGCCGCCAATGCGGCGGTAGCCTTAATAACGCTTCGAATTTAGGGTTAAATTGATAAAATTTCACTTATTGCGTATGTAATTCTGTTAAATATGGTCGCATTGAATAGATTTAAGACTAATATATGGGTACAGATGCAGAGGGATTTCCAAAATCTATAAATAACTTCACGTGTAGCTATAATCAAAGTGTTACGCGCTCCTGCATAGCACTTGACACAGTTCCCGACATCGGCGATAGCTACCCGGTAATAGGCTGTAACACCAAAACCCGCTACCACCCACTCGTGCATACAGGCCCTGGTTGGCCACCATGTGGCGGCATTCCTGCCCAAGCGGCCTTCACTTCATTAGCATCCCCACCACGTGGGTGACCACCATGTTCAATCACGTATCCTGTAGTTTTATCAACATCGGCAACATTTATTGTAACATTGTTGCTTCTTGTTGTTTTATGTCCTAGCAGCATCTAAGGTCATATCAGGATGGGTACCGACTTGTGACAGTGCGCACTCATGCACTGGAATACCAACCAGGCTGCCAGCAACATGACCTGATATCCCACTTAGTCACATTATCCTGACACTGAGCCAACCAGTCCTTGTCCTATCCTAATAATGCCGAGCGCCAGGCTAGGAAGTGACAAGTATCAATTTTTAAGTCATTGGTTTGACTCGACCAGGGTTGGAACCCATGACCCCACGATCTACCAACATAGGAGACGGACGCTCTAACTCATTCGTCCATCCCGTCTGGTATTTATTGTAACAAGGTTATCAACACCACCATCATATGTGGAGTCATTTTCAATATCATTTGGTACTAGAATTGTATCATTTATGAGGCAAACAGCTACAGCCTCTGAGGCATCAATATCAGGCACAGTTTAAAAGCAAACAACACCACCACCACCTATACATAGTTTTTTGTCAATTTCTTCAACACATGCAAAGTCATTGGGAAACTCCAACAGTGTCCCCTTCATATTAAAGTCACTGCAATTCAAGGTTGTCACACAACAGTTGGCCCCATGGCACACCTCCCCAGTGTGCGGCCCAAGCTCCCCGCTACGCGCATCACTCATCAGCGTCCCTTTTTGCCGTGCATCCCCGGCACCCACACTACCACCAGCTGTGGTTACGTCATCAATGATCCTTTTCAAGTCCGCGCAAGCACTGTGCCCCTGTCGCAGTTTCAGTTCCCAGCAGTTGAAGTTCCCACAATTGCTTCTGCGCATGCATCAACATCTAATGGCATCGTCTGCACATTGTCAATGGTCGTGAGCAATCTTCTTACAGAAAAAGTGAAATATCTCTAAAACCACACCACCTAGAAACAAATCACTTGGTACACATATAGAAAACATGTTCACCAACACGATTATATTAAATTGATATGGTTAGGGTTCTGGATTTCTATTAATTTTGAATAATGTTTTGCACTGCGCGTACCGCCAAACTAAACGCATTGTCAATGTTCGTGAGCAATCTTCATGCAGAAAAAGTTAAATATCTCTAAAACCACACCACCTAGAAACAAATCGCTTGGAACACATAGAAAACATGTTTACCGAAAAGATTATATTAAATTTATAAGGTTACTCACACTGACACTATAGTGACAGCGATTTGCGGTGATCGGCGATGGTATAAATCGGGCTAATGTTGACACATGCGCAGACAATGCTTTGACGCATGCGCAGAAGCAATTGTGGGAACTTCAACTGCTGGGAACTGAAACTGCGACACCCCTCTAAGCGACACTTCAAATCACCGATGCAACACACATTATAGTCATTATAGTATTATAATGCTTGTTTTGTCATGTTTCAATGGAATGGTCCTTGCTTTTATATGCTATACATTTGTGCCCCCATTTGCAGTCCTTTTTGGTACAACCTTCCTTGATGTAATTGAAGCCATAACATGCTCCCTTCACTCTCACACCACTGTCAGTGCGGCTCTTCCCAGACGCGTTCCTACTCTCTGTCTTGTTTGAGTCCTTGAGTGATTTGGCATTATCTAGATTGAAATGGAGCAGTGAGAGTTCCCAATCAGCCATTTTGAAATGTTTAAGGGCCTTGGCCTTCACCTTCTCCCTCACCTCACAGTGGTGTTCTCTGTGGCGGAGTGGTTAGAGTGTCTGACTTTTTAGTCGGCGGTTCGATTCCCCGTGTTCCCACCTCTGCCAATTTGGATATCCACCGCTGTGTATAACTTACAGCATCATCAAAGGCTGGTTGCTCTCATACCATCTGTATGTGGTGTGGGAGGTTAAAAATCCCTTGGGTCGGTAAAAGTGTAGGCTCGGGCTTTCTATCAACCAGCAGTGGAGTGGGGAAGACCAGTCGTCTATGGCTGGGATTTCCCTTGCTTGGGACAACTAATGTACCAAAAAAAAAAACCAACAAAACACCAAAAAAATGAGAGACAAATAAGTGTTCACACTTCCTGTCTACTATTCGCTATAGCCTCTGTAGGCGTCCTCTGTGTAGTTAGGTAGCAGTGGTGGCATTCATGCGCAGATAGGCCAAGTGCCCCATGTAGCCACACATGTGGCAAAGTTCCATGCCAACCTTCTCCGAACGCTTCATACCCCACAACAAAGCAGCATGTAATAACTCAAATAACTGGCGAAATGGGCTGTTATTAGCTGGGGGAGGCGCCGCCTGGAGGAAAGGAGGGGAATCATGGGAGCTGCTTGGTAGCAGTCCTCCCGGTCTCCAGGCCGCACCCCAGCCTCCTGTAACCCATGGAAGCAAATAGCATATCAAAGGAGGTTTACAGGAGCATCATCGGAATAAGAACAATAAAAGACAGGAGCATTACATAATTAATAATATTTGCATAATTACTTTACACCTCACATATTTATCTAAAAAATAAGGCAAAAATTCAAAAACCATCGCATCAAAAAACTTTAAAGAGCCATCGACATAGCGGGTAGTTCTTATATTAAAGCTGTCTACATGAAGTGTGGTTCTTAGAGAACTGTCGAGACCAACGATACTTCTTAAAGAACATTAATAGCTAAACCAACTAGGATAATAGACCACAGTGCTACCCTAATTGACAACATATTCACTAATGAACTGGATCACAACATTAGCAGTGGATTACTTATAAGTGACATCAGTGACCATTTACCTATATTTGTCATATGTAAATATTTAGATATAAATAGAACTTCTAATAAGAAATATACCGTTATGAGAAAATCGGATGAAAATTGTTTTGCTGCATTGAAAAATAATCTATTACTACAAGATTGGAATGGTGTCATTGATACAAATGGTGTAAATAGTGCATATGATAATTTTATTAAAAAAATTGTCGACCTATACAATAAACATTGTCCAATCAAAAAAGTGTGCGCTAAAGACTTCAGTAACAAAACAAAACCATGGATTACTACTGGTCTTTGTAATGCATGGAAAAAAAAGAACAACTTATACAGAAAGTATCTATGATGTGGAACAAAGAGTGCAGAAAACAAGTATAAAACATATAAAAATTAATTGACATCAATTCTAAGAGATAGTGAAAAACACTATTATAATAAGCTATAGCCTCACCAAAGAAATAACATTAAAGGAACTTGGAAAATACCAAATACTGCTATAAGGAAAAGAGAACAACATTCTCCTTACACAAATAAGTTTAAGTCAAATGGAGAAACTATTACAAATAAAAAGGCCACAGCAAATGGTTTTAATGACTTCTTTGTCAATGTAGGCCCCAATTTAGCAAACAATATTAAAGCGCATAACAAAAATATAGATGTACTGGACTTTTTAAAAACACAAAATCCTGAATCAATGTTTTTAGCAGGGGTAGAGGAGAATGAGATCATTAAAGTGGTCAATAATTGTAAGACCAAAAAGTCAACTGGATATAATAACATAGATATGAGCATCATTAAACTAGTAATATATTACATTGTCCAACCATTTACCCATATATGTAACAGCTCCTTTAAGAATGGAGCTTTTCCAAATAAAATGAAAGTCACTAGAGTAATTCCTATATTTAAAAAAGAGGATAACATTGTTTTCACTAATTATAGACCGATATCACTTTTGCCACAGTTTTCAAAACTATTAGAAAAACTGTTCAATAGTAGACTGGAAGCATTTATCGATAAACATGATACCTTGGGTAGCAGTCAATATGGTTTCAGATCTAAAATGTCTACATTATTGGCATTATTAGAACTGACAGAAGAAATTACCTCAGCTCTGGACAACAAAAAATGTACTATTGGTGTATTTATTTACCTTAAAATAGCAGTCGACAAAATTGACCATAATTTGTTAATAACAAAATTAAATCACCATGGTACCAGAGGCATTGCCAATAACTGGCTTACTAGTTATCTACAAAATAGACAAAAATATGTAAATTTAGATGACGAGGACTCACACTTAGCAAATGTCGTATGTGGAGTCCCTCAGGGCTCAATTCTGGGACCTAAGTTATTCATTTGATATATAAATGATATTTGTAATGTGTCATCGCTTCTTAAATTCATTCTATTTGCTGATGACACTACTATATTTAGGTCAGGAAATGACCCAGTTCAACTTGCCAACAATATAAGCAAAGAACTTATTAAATTGAACATCTGGTTTGCAACAAACAAGTTATCACTTAATGTAGAAAAAACTAATTTCATGCTGTTTAGTAATTATAAAAAACAATCTAATGTTACTCTACATATAAATGATACTGATATCGAAATGGTTTATGTCAGTAAATTTCTAGCGGTGATAATAGATCATAAACTTAATTAGAAAAAACATATTAGTATGATTAAATCTAAATTGTCCAAAACTTTTGCAATTATGCACAAGGCAAAATATGTACTAATAAAAATGCATGCTTAATATTGTATTATTCATTATTTCTGCCTTATGTATTGTATTGTTGTCAAGTATGGGGAAATGCATATAAAACAAATATGGAGTGTATTTATTTGCTACAGAAGAAAGCAGTGAGAATTGTTTGCAACTTTGGATATCGAGAGCACACTAATAAGCTGTTCTTTGATCTTCATGTATTAAATTAATAGACTTCATTAAGATCAAATCTAGTATGATAATTTACAATGCAAACAAAGGGCTACTGCCAAAAAATCAACAGTCTTTATTCAAAATAAGTTCAGATAGTAGCCATGATACGAGGCAGAGTAACAACCTAAGACCAGTATTTGCAAGAACGACTTTAAAGTCTTAATGTATATGGTATAAAAATATGGAATTCACTTGACGATAATATAAAATGTTCAAAAAACATCTATATGTTTCAACGAATGTATAAAAAAAAATTTTTTAACTTTACCAGAGGGAAAACACTTAGTAGTCTAGGACATAAATATTGAGATGTAATTTACAGTATTGAGCGTAATGTTGATATTCTTTTAACTTTTATTTTTCTATTTATTATTTCTATGGTATAAGCAATGTATCTGTGTTATCTTTAAATGGGGAAAGCACCTCATAAGTATTGTACTTCTGCTTTCTCCTTTTTTATGTGAAAAAACTACTAATATAAATATCAACTTGTGTGTACTAGTTGTACTTCTGCTTTCTCCTTTTTCATGTGAAAAATTACTGATATAAATATCAACATGTGTGTACATTGATCATGTGGAAATAAATATTTTATTATTATCATTAGTCACATGCATGAACACTGGTTATTAAAGTGCCACTTAAATGAAGCATTGTTTTTAAATTATCAGCCGACTTCTTAAAGAGTCAGACACATGAACCATGGTTATTAAAGTGCCACCTACATGAAGCATCGTTTTGCTATTATCAGCTCGGTTGCAACCAGTTGGTGATCGATTGGTGATTGGTTGGCGATCAGTTGGTGATCAGTTTCTGATCGATTGGCAATCAGTTGGCGATCAGTTGACGATCAGTTGGCGATTAGTTGGCGATCAGTTGGCGATCAGTTGGCAATAAGTTGGCGATCAGTTGACGATCGGTTGGCAATCAGTTGGCGATCAGTTGGCGATCAGTCAGGGACTGGTCGGGGACTGATTTGCGACTGGATTGTGACTGATCAGTTGAACGCCAATCAGTCACAATCCAGACCACTCGTTGACAGAGCACCAACCGTGATAACCGCTTACACGGCTAAGACACATATTGCATGTTTCCTGCCCAGTTTTGTTGCCCAGTTTTACTGCCCAGTTAGACAACCCAGTTGTACAGCCCAGTTTTACAGCCCAGTTTTACTGTTGCGTTACACTGCTAAATCACATATAATAGCCCAGTTAGACAACCCAGTCTTACAGCCCAGTTAGACAACCCAGTTTTACAGCCCAGTTAGACAACCCAGTTTTACAGCCCAGTTAGACAACCCAGTTTTACAGCCCAGTTAGACAGCCCAGTTTTACAGCCCAGTTAGACAACCCAGTTTTACAGCCCAGTTAGACAACCCATTTTTACAGCCAAGTTAAACAACCCAGTGTTAAAGCCGAATTAGACAACCCAGTTTTACAGCCCAGTTAGACAACCCAGTTTTACAGGCCAGTTAGACAACCCAATTTTACAGCCCAGTTAGACAGCCCAGTTTTACAGCCCAGTGTTACAGCCCAGTTAGACAGCCCAGTGTTACAGCCCAGTTAGACAACCCAGTTTTACAGCCCAGTTAGACAACCCAGTTTTAAAGCCCAGTTGGACAACCAAGTTTTACAGCCTGGTTAGACAACCAAGTTTTACTGTTGAGTCACACTGCCAAATCACATATAATAGTCCAGTTTTACTGCCCAGTGTTACTTCCAAGTATTACTGGCCAGTTTTATACTGCCCGGTGTTACATCTCCGTGATACTGTACAGTTTTACTGCCCAGTATAACTGCCCAGTGTTACTTCCTAGTCTTACTTACCAATTGCACTGACTAGTTTCACTGCCCAAATTTACTGCACAGTGTTATTGCCTAGTTCTACTGCTCAGCTTAATACTGCCCAGTGTTACCACCAAGCCTTAATGCCCAGTTTTACTGCCCAGTTTTCCTGCATAGCTTTATACTTCCCAGCTTTATACTGCCCAGTTTTACTGCCAATGTTACTGCGCAATTTTAGGTCCCAGTCTTACTGCCCACTATAACTGCCCAATTTTCCTGCCCAGTATTACTGCCCAGTTTCCCTCCCCAGTGTTACTGCTCAGTGTTACGGCCTAGTTTTACTTCCCAGTGTCACTGCCCAGCCCTACTGCCCAGCCCTACTGCCCAGTCTTACTGCCCAGTCCTACTGCCCAGCTGTATAATGCCCAGTTACTTCCCAGTTTTTCTTCCCAGTGTTACTGCCCAGTTTTACTGCCCAGTTTTACTGGCCAGAGTTACTGCCCGAAGTTACTGCACAATTTGTCTGCACAATTTTACTTCCCAGGTTTACTGCCAAGTTTTACTGTCCAGCTTAATACTGCCCAGCTTAATACTGCCCAGTTTCACTGCCCAGCTTAATACTACCCAGTTTCACTATCCAGTTTTACTGCCAGTATTACTGCCCAATTTTATTACCCATCTTCACTGCCCAGTATTACTGCCCAGTATTACTACCCAGTATTACTACCCAGTATCACTACCCCGTATTACTTCCCAGTGTTACTGCCCAGTATTACTGCCCACTTTTATTACCCAGCTTTACTGCCCAGTATTACGGCCCAGTATTTCTGCCCAGTATTACTGCCCAACTTTATTACCCAGTATTACTGCCCAGTATTACTTACCAGTATTACTGCCCAGTATTACTGCCCATTATTACTGCATAGTTGCTCTGCCACACTGCGGTGGAGGTAACTCAGAGTTCAGCACCAACCAATCTGGTATATATTTATTGCAGGCTGGTTGCAGCTTACTTAATCAATAAGACTGCCACAAAGGGTGCCCGGCCAGGAAACCATGGACACACCCAGCGGGGCAGGAAGCTGCAACTAGTGAGGTAACCCTGAACAACCCGCAATAACTGCCCTAAAGCTAAGATTCCATATATGCAGTATGCAGCATTCGCATATGCATATGCATATCCATACACATTCGCATTCCGTAACCATGGACACACCCAGCGGGGCAGGAAGCTGCGACTAGTGAGGTAACCCTGAACAAGCCGCAATAACTGAACTAAAGCTAAGATTCCATATGTGCAGTATGCAGCATTCGCATATGAATATGCATACAAATACACATTCGCATTCGGTAACCATGGACACACCCAGCGGGGCAGGAAGCTGCGACCTGTGAGGTAACTTAGTGAGGTAACCCAGAACAAGCCGCAATAACGGCCCTAAAGCTAAGATTCCATATATATGCAGTATGCAGCATTCGCTCTCGCATTCGCATACACATTTGCATATGCATACACATACACATGCATACACATATGCATATGCATACACATAGACATACACGTACACATTCGCATTCGCATTCGGTAACCATGGACACATCCAGCAGGGCAGGAAGCCGCAAATAGTGAGGTAACCCTGAACAATCCGCAATAACTGGCCTAAAACTAAGATTCCATATATTCGGTGTGTGGTATGCAGCACTCGCACTCACACTCGCACTCGCACTCGCATTCACATTCGCATTCACACCAATCAGTCCATTGAGCGATCCACTTTGTCATCCACACTGCATTTGCATTCGCATTCGCAACCGGCCTTATGGAAGCACCACCGTGTGTTTACATGCGTTTACATGCTTTTCCTTTTTTTTTTGCATACCGTCACCATGAATGCGCACTGTCACAAGTCGGTACCCATCCTGATATGACCTTAGATGTTGCTAGGACGTAAAACAAACAAACAATCAATCAACCCCCCCCCCCCAATTGTACCACACAAAGAAAGGGGGGGAGGGAGGGGAAGGGGGAGGGGGAGAGGAGGGGAGGGGGCGGGGAGGGGGAATGGGAGTGGAATGGGAGGGGAAAGGGGTGGGGAAGGGGAGTGGAAGGGGAGGGGAAAGGGGTGGGGAAGGGTGGAGAAGTGGGAAGGGGAGGGGGGAAGAGGGGGGAGGGGAAGGGGAAGGGGAAGTGGAAGGGGGTAGGGAGGGGGGGGAGGGAAGGGGAGGGGAAGGGACGGGGGAGAGAGGATGGGGGAGAGAGGAGGAGGGGGAGAGGAAGGGGGAGAGGAGGGGGAGAGGAAGGGGGAGAGGGGGGAGAGGAAGGGTGAGAGGGGGGGGGGAGAGGAAGGGTGAGAGGGGGGGAGGAAGGGTGAGAGGGGGGAGAGGAAGGGTGAGAGGGGGGAGAGGAAGGGTGAGAGGGGGGGGGGGAGGAAGGGTGAGAGGGAGGGGGGGATGTGGAGGGGGTGTTACCACTGTGTATACTACCTGTACATGGCATATACACTGCATCAGTTTTCTGGATCGATGCAGTGTTTCATCTCCCGCCCTATCCTGCCTATCCTGGCCTGCTGCCTAGAAGTAGTAGAAGACTCCCGCAATGGAGGATTGCGCTCTACCGATTCGGTGACCACGTTCGGTAGGACCTATAGTAAAGAGTAGGGTTGAGAGGGACAATTTACCCACTTCTGCTTGTGTAAAAACACATCAAGTCGCAAGTTCAGTCCCAGTCCCACATCAGGAACTGAAGTCGGGACTTCAGTCCCAGTCCCACATCAGGAACTGAAGTCGCGACTTCAGTCCCAGTCCCACATCAGGAACTGAAGTCGCGACTTCAGTCCCAGTCCCACATCAGGAACTGAAGTCGCGACTTCAGTCCCAGTCCCACATCAGGAACTAAAGTCGCGACTTCAGACCCTCACGAGGGACCAGTGGAGAGGGTACTTAGAAGCCATGGATAATCGGCTTGTCTTTCTGCTTCCGAATAGATAAATAAATAAATAAATAAATAATGTGTCAACTAGTCATATTAGTATTATTACCTCTAATGAGGGTGCCTAATTACGACTACATTAATTGGCAAACCAATTAGAGGTTCACTTAGTACGGACATTTGGCTAAATTAGCGCCGTGCGCGGCTTTATTACGTCACTCCCGGTTTCCTGTCCTACTTCCGGTTTCCTTGGCGCTCTACCGATACCCAGATGCAGCGCACGCAGGTGCCTGTGCACAGTCGCGTGAATTGGTTTAATTTATTGGGGTTTGACGCTCAAGCAACAGCTGAGGACAAAGCAGGACGGGTACTAACTAGCGACAGGTGCACGCTTGGTGGCTTTATAGGACTGCCCCTACTGGCACCTACTTGGACGTATTTTGGCCTTGAAATTCCAAATGCTTTGAGACTTCAAGACTAACAAATAATTAAAAGTAAAAGTTGGTTCCCGGCCCGAATTTTGTTGTCGCTGATTTGGAAACTCAGGTTTTCACTTAAATCAGCGATTTCGCTAAGAAATGGGATCCATGTACAGTCAAAGCTCCGTAATCGACCGCCTCCACAGATCGACCACTCCCCTATATCGATTGCTTAATTTGGGTCCCAACAATACCATTGTAACCATATTCTAACTCCCTAAACCGACCACCTCCCTAAATGGACCACTTAAAGTCGGTCCCAAGGTCGTCGATTTATTGTTTGGTTGTTGTTGTTGTGTGTCCTAGCAACATCTAATGTCATATCAGGACGGGTACCGATTTGTGACAGGTCGCACTCATGGCGACTTTATAGTGCTGCCTGCCGACCAGACGGGACGGCCTAATGAGTTAGAGCGTCCGTCTCCCGTGTTGGTAGATCATCGGTTCGAACCCTGGTCGAGTCAAACCGATGACTTAAAAATTAATACTTGTCGCTTCCTGGTGTGGCACTTGGCATTATTAGGATAGGACAAGGACTGGTTGGCTCAGTGTCAGGATAATGTGACTGAGTGGAATATCAGGTCATGGTGCTGGCAGCCTAGTCTTCCAGTGGGGCAGCACTATATATCCTGACACTTAGCCAACCAGTTCTTGCCCTATCCTAATAATGCCGACCGCCTGTCTATGAAGCAACAATTATCAATTTTTAAGTCATGGTTTGACTTGACCAGGGTTCGAACCCACGATACCATGGTCTACCAACACGGGAGACGAAAGCTCTAACTCATTCGGCCATCCCGTCTGGTCGGTGTACAGAGGTTTGACTGCATACTGCACAAAGAGCATTAATTGCCCCACCAATCAATCAATCAATCAATCAATGAACTAATCAATAAACCAGTCAATCGATCGATCAACCAGTCAACCAATCGACCAACCAGTCAATCAATCAATCAACCAGCCAATCAATGAATGAATCAATCAACCAGTTAATCAATCAGAACAAAAAAATGTGATTCAACTGGAATAAACAATTTGAACAACAACAAAATAATGTCGGTAAGGCAGACTGAAGGGTTATTAATAAACACGAAAGGACATTAAGTGCAATGGCACTTGAACAAACCACGCCCCGCGAAGTTCAAAGAGCAGGATGTATACGAATGCCAGGCACCAGCCGAACCAATAAGCAGCAATCAGTATTGCGCACCACAAGGGGCACTACCTCCATATATCACATCACATCACATTGTCATTGTTGGGGTACAACAAGAACAAATAAATAAATAAATAAATAAAAAAAAACAAAAAAAAACAACAACATTATAGTTTGTTTGTTGTTCTTTTACATCCTAGCAACATCCAAGGTCATATCAGGACGGGTACCGACTTGTGACAGTGCGCACTCATTGTGACTTCATAGTGCTGCCCCTCTGGGAAATCAGACAGCAGGCACCATGACCAGATATCTCACTCAGTAACATTATACTGACACTGAGCTAACCAGTCCTTGCCCTATCCTATTAATGCAGAGCACCAGGCTAGGAAGCAAGAAGTATCAATTTTAAAGTCATTGATTTGACTCGACCTGGAACTGAACTCCCGACCTTCCGCACATGAGGCCCACGCTCAACCGATTAGGCCACCACGCCCGGTTATTATAGTGTGGGTATTGAAAATGGGAAATATTGTGCATAGAGTGGGATTCGAACCCGCATTTCTTGTCGTTGTGGGGTTAGCGTGCTAATCATTACATTATCTAGGCTTCCTGATGCGATCACCCTATCCACGGCTACCTGTCTATGTGGCTCCTTCCCAGAGAAGTAAAAAAAAAAGAAGCTTGTTTTATTAAACAAGGCCTTTTTATTTAGAGCACATAGATTTGTATATCATCTATTGGACGTCAAACATATGGTCATTCTGACATTTCTTTGGAGGAAACCTCCTGCCACCACATAGGCTACTCTTTCCGATAAGCAGCGCAGGGTCTTTTATATGTAATTTCCCATAGACAGGGCAGCACGCCTTTGATGAACCAGTTGTGGACCACTGGTTAAAACAGAAAATAACCCAAACTGGAAATGGGTCCACTGAGCAGGATCGATCGGATGACCCACACCTTCACAGGTGGACACTCTACCGCCTGAGCTACGTCCCACTCCCTGCCTGAGAGGTAAGCGCAGACTACTACACATGTACAGTTGCATCCCTGAGAGACACATCTTCGCCTACCTCTAAGGTTGGTTGGTTGGTGGAGTTTTACATCCAGGCAACGTCTAAGTGTCGTATCAGGACGGCTACCGAATTGTGACAGTGGGCACTCATGGTATTTATTACCTTAGATGTTGCCAGGATTTAAAACTCCAACAACCAACCTATGAATTCGCCATAAATGCAAACTGTCACAAGTCGGTACCTATAATGATATGACCTTAGATGTTGCCAGGACATTAAACTCCCAACAACCAACTAGCCATAAGGGGAGGTATTTAAGAGCCAGCAACACATTCTATTCGGGGTCAGATTTTGACCACCGTCTGATCTCCTCGGAGATTAAAGTTTGTTTGTTGTTGCTTTAAATCCTAGCAACAACTAAAGTCATAGCAGGATGGGTATTGACTTGTGACAGTGCGCCCTCATGGCGACTATATAGTGCTGTCCCACTGGGAAACCAGGCCACCAGCACCATGACCCGATATCCCACTCAGTCACATTATCCTGACACTGAGCACCCCAGTCCTTGCCCTGTCCTAATAATGCCGAGCGTCTGCCTAGGAAGCGACAAGTATCAATTTTTAAGTCATTGGTTCGACTCGACCAGGGTTCGAACCCACGACCCCACGATCTACCAGCACGGGAGACGGACGCTCTAACTCATTCTGCCATCCCGTCTGGTCCGGAGATTAAAAGATTAGACCTGACACTACAGCGTTTGTGTACTCTATTTTGGTTCTGAGGTTCAAGATGGGAGGACTGACCTCATAATCCTGACTTGAACAACCCCCTCACCCCCCACCAACCCCCACCCACACACCCACCCACACACACCCACCCACACCGCCGCTCTCTGTGATAGGAGAATGGTTGCCATTTGCGAAGAAGTGACAGTTCACAACACGACACCTCAAATATAGTGGGGATAAAGTTGAAGTTCCATAGTCTGATGGTTTTGAATTTCAGTTTTTTTTCTGAGATAAATATATTAGATCGATCCCTAGTATCTACTTTACATTAGTTCAAAGTTACTTTTATTTTAAATGGTAAACTTTTGAGATATTTTGAGTGCAAACATGGAAAATTAGTTTTGGCAAGCTTGCCAAAACTTACACCATAGACTTCTGCAGTAACAGGTTCTGTTAAATTGACTCAGTATTACCTTCTACGCAGAAACAAATGCTTAATAAGTGCATCAGTATCTAAGTCAGATATGTAAAATCAAATCTAGATAATTGGTTTGGTTTTGAAAATTTGATATTTCATCGGACGATGCAGCTTTAACTTATTAAAATGTTAATACTTTGGTTGGTAAGTTCATTTTTAGGAGTTATAATTAAGTTAAAAAGAATTGGTGATCGTCCCTGGACGTGGCTAAAAAATCGCCCCCTCCTGGATTTGTTGAATTTTGAATTGTTTTTAAGCTGTTAAAAATGCATCGGGCTAGCAGCAATTGCACTTTTGTATCAATCTTTATGGCATTGGTTTGACTCGGCCAGGGTTTGAACCCAGGAGTTTGAATCAAGGAGTTTGAATTCCACGACTTACCAGACCAACTGGCCTCTGGCTTTATCTTAGCTTTTGAGAGGTTTTTAACCTTACAACGGTTACCGGCTGCAAAACTGCAGCAATATAGAAAGGCCCCAATAAATCGGTACAATCTTTTGTTGAAGATTAATCTTCAGGTGGGACGGTTGTAGAAGCTGGGGATGTCTTTACAACATTCAAAACGATGAAACTTTGGGGCGGCCCCGAATCATTTCGGTCCAGCAGTAGCAGAGCACTCGTATCCCGTAACAGCAGCAAGGGTTCATGAGGAAGGGACGGGTAAAGGTGGGTTCAGCAGGTTCCAGCAACAAGAACAAAGCGAGAGAAATGATAAGGTACAAGGCCCCACCCAAGCAAACAACTCCCTTGATCAGGGGGAGAAGTAAGCCCAAGAGAAAAAAGAAGGGTAGACTATAAGACAAAGAAATGAGGAGAGTTGCATCAAAGGACCGTGTTTCTTTGCTCTATGGTGACCAGCCGGCGAGCCAAAGACACAGACAGAGTAAGAGTAGAAAGTGAAATGCTGGCAGGCTCCCCCTCCTGGAACTCTTTTCAAACATTATCAAGGAGGAGCATTGCCGGCAGAGAGGAGATAGAGAGAGGTGTGGACGAAGTGCGGTCCGGATAGCAAGTGGCCTCTGGCACCTCTGCCACCAGCTATATATATATACCCCACAAGCTGACCAATGCACCACCATTAACACGGACTCAGGTGCATTCCAGGCAGCTCCAGCAGTACCAACCAATACCTTCTAGAACATTCCCAGAATAATATTTGCATAAGATACCTTACACCACACATTACATCTACGCCAAAAATAAAAAATACAAATAAAAGCCATCCGCCCGACCCGGATTTTTATTTTAAAAAAGACGATCACCATTATTTTAAAATTTGGCCTAAGTGTTTGAAACCCCGTCCTATGACTCTGATGCTCAGCCCTTTATAGACATTGTATGACCTATGAAGCTAGGATTCCTTACATGCGGTATGCAGCATGCGGCATGCGAATGGGATGATTCCTGTCATGCGGCATGTGGAATGCGGCATGTGGCATGCGAACGGTCATGAAGTTTGGCCTAGTCCCGCTCTGGGAAGACTTTTTTTTGTAATGCTTGGGTGAAAAAACCCACCAACTAAGCCCCCCCCCCCCACCACCACCACACACCACCACACACACCACCACACACACCCCACACACCACACACATGCCTCCCTCCACCCGCAGAACGAAGGGCGCGTAGGACGGAAACAATTTCTTTAAACAAATCCCAGCTGTTGAGCAGCTCACCATGGGTTTCCCTTGCGTTTTTCTATTCGCATGCCACATGCCGCATGCCGCATGCCGCACCGATGGCTACATGGACCGATTCAGTTGCCGCATTCGCATTCGCATGCCGCGTGTACAGCTAGGATTCCTTACACGCGGTATGCGGCATGCGGCATGCAGCGTGCGGCGTGCTTACGGGATGGGTCATTTCACCCACATCCACACCCACACCCACACACAGTGTCAGGTTTCCTCACCACTGTTCTCTATGGCAAACGCAGCAGCATTCACATTTGCATGCCGCACCGATCGCTACATGGACCGATTCAGTATTCGCATCCCGCATACCGCATACCATGTGTAAGGAATCACACCCATTGATTTAGATGCTTTTCGATTTGTTGCCGCATTCGCATTCGCATACCGCATACCGCCTGTAAGGAATGCACGCTTAAGGAATCACCCCCATTGACTTATAGGCGTTTCCATTTTTTGCCGCATTCACATTCACATGCCGCATGCTGCATGCCGCGTGTAAGGATTGTTTGTTTGTTTGTTGTTGTTTTACGTCCTAGCAACATCTAAGGTCATATCAGGACGGCGCGTGTAAGGAATGTAGGCTTAAAGCAATATAGGTTTAAATGTTAAATTGGGGGGTGGGGGGGGGGGTCAACTATAACACAAGTACCGGTTTCGAGAGGATAAAATTCATGCTTGGTATTACTGTTAGTAAAAAAAAAAACCACATGAAAACAAATATCTAAATTTCTATTTAAAATAATAAACAGCAAAAGGAAAATTAATCATGGCCACTATCAAATATTTATCTACAAAATAACTCCATTATCCCCATTAGTATTACAGTAAAACGGTACTTTCAGGCAGTATTTCAGTTTCCAGTACGGCAAAGTTCATGTATTAATTGAGGTAGTGAACTTGTTCGTAAGCTCAGGGAGTGGGACGTAGCTCAGGTGGTAGAGTGTCCACCTGTGAAGGTGTGGATCATCACATCGATCCTGCTCAGTGGACACATTTGCAGTTTGGGCTATTTTCCGTTCAGACCAGTGGTAAATGACTGGTTCTTCAAAGGCTATTGTATGTGTTTCCTGTCTGTGGGAAAGTTCATATAAAAGACCCATTGCTGCTTATCGGAACGAGTAGCCTATGGGGCGGTAGCGGGTTTCCTCCAAAAAAAGATGTCAGAAAGACCAAATGTTTGATGTCCAATACTCAATAGCCGATGATAAAAATCAGTGTGCTCTAGAGGCGTCGCTAAATAAATCAAACTTTTTGCGATAACAAGACTTCAATTCATGACGATTTTGTAAGTCTTATTTCTACATACAGGATAATACATCGATCCACAAATGTTGACCTATTATCCTTGAAATATTAGGGCCATCATTTACACAAGGTCGATGGAAAATTTCAGACTATTTGGCCCAAAATAAGGGGTTGACTTTTATGAGATTAACTTTTACTCGAATATATATGGCATGTGATACATAACGAGGAGTTTGACAGGGGTGTGTATTGTCACCATGTCTATTTAACGTGTACACAGAGATGATTTTCAGACACATTGAAGATTGCAAGGGAGTGACAATAGGTGGCATGAACGTCAACAATCTTAGATATGCCGATGACAGTGTAATACTAGCAGACAGTGAGAAAAACCTACAAGATATAGTGAATAGAATCAATAAAGCTGGAATACTTTAGCAGCATTTGAGATGTGGACTTATCGAAGGATGATGAAAATATCATGGACAAAGAAGATCACCAACAAAGAAGTTCTCAGAAAAATTAAAAATAAGAAAAGCTTGTTTGCCACTATACAGACAAAGAAACTTATTTATTTTGGCCACATCATTCGTCAGAGTTCAATATACCGTACATTGTTGGAAGGGAAGTTGAATGGCAGCAGAGGGAGAGGGAGACCAAGAACATCATGGTTTACAAATATTTCACAGTGGACAGGCTTGAATTATTCACAGTCTATCAGAACAGCACAACATCGGGACAAGTGGAGAACCATTGCATCCAACCCTCGACTAGAGGACGGAACTATTGATTGATTGATACATATTGCATAAATTATATCTATATATATATTTGGATATATATCTATCATATAAAAAAAATTTCAGCAGTGAGTAATAACACTGTAAAGAAACATAGTGTCTTAATTGGCCGGCAGTGGCGCCTGTGTCGTCACAGGCTGCAGTAGGCGTGATGTCAGACTGGGGCCTAAATGGATTTTTTTTTTGTGTGTGAATTTATTTATCCTGCTCATAACGGATAAGTGTTTTGCAACTTGTTTTGTTTGTTTGTTTATTGTTGTTTTACGCCCTAGCAACATCTACGGTCACATCAGTAGCACTAGTGTTTGGTTTTCTTGTGTTTTTTTTTACATAATAATAGATTGGTTAATATTCGCTGTTTTCTGCCCCACACTACTGCTTGCGACCACAAAACAAAGGCTGGTCAAAGAGATGTCGCAAGTGGTCGCTTGCGGTCACAAAAAGTGGTATGAAGATGGTCCTAGTGGTCGTCAACCTCCATGCGACCATTTTAGTCGCAAGGTTGCAGCTGCTGCACCAAACATTTTCTTCTAACCAAAATGGTTGCTTGGCAGTCGCCAACCATTCTCATAGGTTGCTTTGGATACAAGGAGGTCACTGGTGACTAGTTATTTTTTTAGTCACAAAGTGGTCGCAAAGTTGTGGTGTTCTCTGTGGCGGAGTTCTTAGAGTGTCTGACTTTTTTCTAGGTCAGACTCCTAATCTGAAGGTCAGTGGTTCGATTCCCCATGCCTCCACTTCTGCCAATTTGGATTTCCACCGCTGTGTATAACTTACAACATGATCAAAGGCCAGTCCCTCTCATACCATGCCTATGTGGTGTGGGAGGTTAAAAATCCCTTGGGTCGGTAAAAGTGTAGGCTCTGACTTTCTATCGACAAACTCTCTAATGGTGAAAACAAGACTATTCAGACTTATCCATGATAGGCAGTATAAATCTTCAAGAAAAAATAGAGAAAAAAAGCTGCAGTGGGACTGGGTCTTTATATTCGCCTAACACATTACACACCACATACACACTATTATTATGAAAGCTAGGCCTAATTGGTAGAGCGTGGGCCTCGGGTGGGGAAGGTCAGGAGTTCAGTTCTCGGTCGAGTCAAACCAATGACTTTAAAATTGATACTTGTCACTTCCTAGCCTGGCGCTCGGCATTATTAGGATAGGGCAAGGAATGGTTAGCTCAGTGTAAGGATAATGTGACTGAGTGAGATATCAGGTCAAGATGACGACCTGATATCCCAGTAGGGCAGCTCTATAAAGTCACCATGAGTGTGCATTGTCACAGGTCGGCACCCATCCTGATATGACATTAGATGTTGCCAGGATATAAAACTCCAACAATCAACCAACCAACCAATCCCTAGTGCACATCGCTGTACACGATTGTTTGTTTGTTGTTGTTTTACATCCTAGCAACATCTAAGGTCATATGAGGAGGGGTACCAACTTGTGACAGTGCGCACTCATGGTGATATTATAGGTCTGCCCCCACTGGGAGACCAGGCCGCCAGCACCATGACCTGATAACCCACTCAGTCACATTATCCTGACACTGAGCCCACCAGTCCATGCCCTATCCTAATAATGCCGAGCGCCTGGCTAGGAAGAGACAAATATACATTTTTAAGTAATCGCTTTGACTCGACCATGGTTTGAACCCACAAACCCATGGGTTCGGATCCCCCGATCTCACAAAGCAGGAGACGGACACTCAACTCATTCAGCTATCCCGTCTGGTCTCACTGTACAAGATGATTGTCATGAAGTGGATCGATGGATTGGCTGACTGTGATAGTATCAGCTTGACTACAGAGGACCTTGTGTAGATTAAGCTATTAATCTCCCAAGAGTTACTTGTCAGCCATTAAGAGTTGCATAGTCTGATAAAACCATCAAATCTTCAAAACCAAAAGACTTATCTAGATTAGAATTTACGCATCCAACTTAGCTACTGATGCACTTGTTAAGTATGTGTTGCTGCATAGAAGGGGATACAGCATAACCCCGTTACACCAAACTTGAAGGGTCCCTAGAAATTTGTTTGGATTAACCAATCATTGGTTTAACGGAGCTTTGGCTTCGACTTGGCTTTGGCAAAAATGCGGGTGCATTATGAATGTAATATGCAATGTATGTGGACACTTTGATTATTCTTTTTTTTTATGTATATATAGTATAACCCCGTTAAACCAAGCTCGGTTAAACCAAGCGATCGGTTAATCCAAACTTTTTTCGGCGGCCCGCCAAAATACTACCATTTATCATATAAAAAAGTCTCAGATGACCTTATAACCACATGAAAGTTTGGTTTATCCGGAGCGGAAGTAGTCTGGGGCCCGACAATTTTGTTTGGATTAACTGAGCTTGCTTTTCGTTGTTGTTTGTTGTTGTTTTACGTCCTAGCAACATCTCAGGTCATATCAGGACAGGTACCGACTTGTAACAGTGTGCACTCATGGTGACTTTATAGTGCTGTCCCACTGGGAAACCAGGCCACCAGCAGCATGACCTGGTATCCCACTCAGTCACATTATCCTGACACGGAGCACACCAGACCTTGCCCTGTCCTAATAATGCCAAGCGCCTGGCTAGGAAGCGACAAGTATCAATTTTTAAGTCATTGGTTTGACTCGATCAGGGTTCGAACCCACGACCCTACGATCTACCAGCACTTGAGACGGACGCTCTAACTCATTCGGCCATCCTGCCTGGTAACCGAGCTTGGTTTAATGGGGTTGTACTGTACTAAGTTAATGTCATGGGGGGGGGCTGATGAAAATGAGAAATATTGCACCTAGAGCAGGACTCGAACCCACATTTCTTTACATTCCAGGCCAGTACACCATTACACAACCTAGGCTGCCTGATATCACCACACTACCCACGCCTACCTGTCTATGCGGCTACTTCCCTGAGAGGTCAGTGCAGACTACTACACTCATCCCCCTGGAATTGTAAGTTTTTAATGCTTACAATTACATACATACAGGCAATGCACTTATATATACACAGGGTAGGTTCAACAACCATATGTACAGCACGTAGCTTGTACAGGATCATGGTCACAGCAATCTGTGTCATGGGGGGGGGGTGATGACAATGGGAAATATTGCGCCTAGAGCAGGACTCAAGCCCACATCTCTTTGCATTCCGAGCCGGGGTGCTAACCATTACACCACCTAGGATCCCTGATGTCACCACATTACCCTCGCCTACCAGTCTATGCGGCTACTTGCCTGAGAGGTCAGTGCAGACTACTACACTCGTCCCCCTGGAATTGTAAGTCTTTTAATGCTTACAATTACACACATACAGGCAATAAATGCACTTATATATACATACACAGGGCAGCTTCAACAACTATATGTACAGCGCACAGCTTGTACAGGATCAGGGTCACGACAACCAGTGTCATTAGGGGTGATGAAAATAGGAAATATTGTACCTAGAGCGGGACTCGAACACACATCTCTTTGCATTCCAGGCCAGTGTGCTTACCATTACACCACCTAGGATCCCTGATGTCACCACATTACCCACGCCTACCAGTCTATGCGGCTACTTGCCTGAGAGGTCAGTGCAGACTCTTACATTAATTTAACAGAACCTGTTACTAGTGCTGAAGTGGGTGGGGTGAGGACTTTTTACAAACATGCCCAAATTAATTTGGTATGTTCACACTTTAAATATTGCCCAAGTTATACCCCAGTCACACGAGGCCTGCGTTCGCTAATGATTGATTCGCGACGTCAAAACTTCCTCCTTGCGCCCTCCCTACGCCCTGATTGAGTGCTGTCGCCGAGAGGACGCCAACCTCCCGGCGTCCATTTCGAAAATTTTGGACGCAAGGAGGTTGCTGCTGCTGCACGTGCAACCTCCTTACGCCCTGTTCTGGCGGCGCCATTCAAAATGGTTGGCGCCCTCGCGCCGCCCTCGCTCCGCCCTCACCCCGCCCTCGCCCCGCCCTCGCGCCGCCCTGGGTTGGTGCTAACACATGCGATTTTTCAGCCACTATGTGGTCGGCGCCGACATGGCGCCGACATGGCACCGACATGGCGCATACAACGTATTTGAATCAGTGTATCTAATGGAACGCTGGGTGGTTGGCGTCCTTTTGGGCGTAGGTAGGTCGGCGGCGAACGCTGGCTCTCGTGTGACTGGGGTATTAGTCATTTTAAATCAAAGTTATTTCAAACTAAAATAATTCAGATTACATTGATCAATCTAATAATTTATTTATCTGAAACAAATCTTAGAAACTCAAAAGCATCGGACTATGCAACTGATTCAAATGACACATGTGCTACTATTATGCTATGTAAATAATTTTGCATATATACTAGGATTCATGTCATATTATCCTTTAAGTAGTATCCTTTAAGGGGGAAGTAAAATGATAAAAAAATTACTTATAATGAAAGTGCCACAATGGTTTGGCCTCTGTATCCTGTAATTAGCAATGATAAGACTACAAATTTAAATCCTAGATTTGTCATTGACAAATGTTTGTTGCTAGGCCATGACTTGAATAGTTTGAATACTATTGACACATCCCAAAATCTATTATATTTAGGTTTGGGTGGGTTTCTTTCGTACACCGATCTAATAAACCAGTGTACTAATTGATGTTTCCCAACTGTTTGTCGATCTATTCTTGGTAGAATAATGGAGGGCCCAGCTCGCTGCGTTAATATCACCGAATCCTAGTCCTTCGTCTTCTAATATTCTTAGACATCGTAACACTTGAGTGAGCTATAGTAAGTTTTAATGGTTTGACTCTTTTGAGAAGGCAATAAATGCCCATTTCTTTAAATAATTTGTGTATAATTGAACTGTTTTGTGCTTTTCTCTTTTGTTATTTTGTCTAATCCAAATTGTTCCAAATATTTTCTTAGAAAAGGAATGCCAAAAGGGGTGTTGTCGACACATCTCCGTGGACTGTTAGTGGTCCTTGATGTTGAAGGTTGTTCCTTTTTCTTGGGAAGCGCACCAAGTCTTTTGCTGCTGATGTTATTGCCACTAACCATGTTGTGTTTCCCATGCTGGTACTAACAGTACCGCATGGGTGTGATCCATCTGGATCTTCCTGGCCACTCTGCTGATAATGCTGAATGGGGGGAATATGTAATAGAATTTATTATTCCAAATTAATGAAAATGCCTTTACTCTCCAGACTACTCGCTCTGGATGCCAATACACTTATTTTGGTAACTTCTTGTTGTTGCGTGAAGCAAAGAGATCCATATCTGGCTTCTCCCATTTTTTACAAATAATGTTGAAAATGTTGTGATTCAATGACCATTCTAAATGGTCATGGAAGTGTCAGTTTTGGCTGCCTGGAATATGTGCTACTGTTAGCCATATTTTGTGTTTCTCTGCCCACTCCCAAATTAGTTTAGACAGGTTATTACATGGTTTGGAGTGAGCCCCTCCCATATTACAAATGTAAGCCATAGCTGTTGTGTTATCTGTTAGAACTCTTACATGATTTTTAGGAATGTGAATCAGACTGCGGGGTCCTAGGTAAATGAATCTAAGCTCTAGTACATTAATGTGGTCGGAGATTTCATCTTCCATCCATCTGCCACCTGTTGTTTGTTGGTCTCTATGGGCCCCCCAGCCTCCCAAGGAAGCGTCTATTGTGACAGTAGTGTTGGGTTCTCCCATCCTAATTGGGTTGGGTGAGTTATTTATGTGTGAAAGCCACCACTTTTGTGCGAACAAGTGCCAAGTTTTTCTCTAGCTCTGAGGATTTGATCAGCTGGTGCGTAGGCTATCAAAATTCCTATCAGGACTGCGACTTGTCATATTTTTGGTTTATTCAATTGTCATAATTGGTTTGCTGCTGTTGTAAATTTATCTACTTTTTGTTCTGTTAACAAAATTGATCTTTTTTATGGTATGAATAAAGAAACCCAGAAATGTTAGTTTGTTTGTTTGCGTTAGTACTGATTTAGTTTCATGTATGTAGAAACCTAAATTTGTAAATGTTTTACATAATTTATCTACTGCTGCTTGGTATTGTTGTTCTGTTTGCATGACAATAAATGAATCGTCAATGTATGGGAACATGATTTGTCCTTTCTTAGCCATTATTGAAAAAATTGGATTGAGTAACCTTGTGAAAATGCGTGGACAGCAGGCCAGTCCATTCGACATACACATGAACTCATCAATTTTCCCGTTCCAACAGAATCTGAAATCCTTTTGATCATGGTTATAGATGGGTACTGTGTAGTACACATCTTTAAGGTCAACGCTGGCTAGCCAAGTGCCTTGTGTGACTAAGTCTCTCGCTGTTTCTAACAAAAACATTTTAAAGTGTTTGTATTCTACAAATTTGTTAAATAAAGTTAGATCTAAAATTAGTCTAACATCCCCATTTGGTTTCGGTCTTAGGAAGATATTTTTGATAAATTCCCCAGCCACGTGTAGTGCTGGTTCTATAATGCCCTTTTCGCAAAACTTTAGGACTTGACTGTTTAATGCTTCACGTTCTGAACCGTGAAAACAATATGGAAATGGTATTCTATTTTTAATAGGTTCTTCTATTAAATGAATCCTTACACCTTCTGCAAGGCTAAGGATATTTAAGTTATCTGTAACTTTATTCCATTCCCAAAGAGAGTTATTGAGGTTACCAGCTTGAAAGGTATTGCTTACTGTTTCGGTTTCGGTTGTTATTTTTTGAGTTGCCACTTCTATTTGTTCCCTTGGCGGGGGAACTGCTTCTGAGTTTTGAACTCTGTCTTGAAGGCCTGTTCCCTGTCATTCCAGCCAAATGACTGCCTCTGGCCCCTTCCTCTGGCTTGGAAGCTGAAGTTGGATCCGAACCAGCCTTCTCATTGGCCGGTTCACCGGTTGCGAAAATCCTGCCTGAGACGTAAGGCCACTGGTATTTGGGGATGCCGAAGCTGCAAGAAGACTGTTGTTGGTGGTGCATACGTCTACAGGACAACTGCTGCAGCCACAGTCCATAGTCCTATGGGGTAATGGTGTGTAGAAGCATGTTCTACCTTTTTTTTCTTTTCTTTTTTGGTCCATTAGTTGTTTAAGCAGGGGAAATTTCAGTCATAGACGACTGGTCTTCCTCATTCCACTGCTGGTCGATAGAAAGCCCGAGCCTACACTTTTACCGACCCAAGGGATTTTTAACCTCCCACACCACATAGACATGGTATGAGAGCAACCGGCCTTTGATGACGCTGTAAGTTATACACAGCGGTGGAAATCCAAATTGGCAGAGCTGGGGGCACGGGGAATCGAACCGCCGACCCTCAGATTAGGAGTCTGACCTAGAAAAAAGTCAGACACTCTAACCACTCCGCCACAGAGAACACCTTACGCTTGTTCCTATGGGGTATGTTTAACGCAGGCATACAGCTAATAGACAGTCGCAGGATTAACGGCATGGGCCCTCCCACACTCTAAGTACCCATAAACTTCTTCCACCTGTGGCTTTTTTCGCCAACAAGTTGAAGAAAATATTTATTATATCGGAATCAATACAATTAGCTAATGCACCTGGCTGGGCCTACCTGCCCTACCGTTATGAAATCAAGTCATGTAGTAAGGTAATAGAAGGAAAAAAATAAAAATAAAAGTTGAAATAGAAAACCCGAGGCTACACTACCCGGTTGCGACAGACTAACGCGGCTAGCCGGTGCCCGTCCGCTGCTATCAATGCGTCCTCCTGCTGTGAGCTGATTATGCTAAATGCTGGACACGGATATCCCTCCTTCTCCCTGGGCTACGAGTAGCCAGAGGTGTAGTACCGAGGTATATCCTCCGGTGCAACTGACACTTGTCCACACGCGATGGAGGGGAGGTGAGCGCAGGGGGCATCACCAGTCAAGTGCGGAGTCTTACGAAGAATAACAGTGGTATCAAGTAATATATAATATAATATTAATAAAGGAAACAATTCCCATCGTATTTTTATACTCGCATACTACGTTATACACCACATATAACTAAAGAAAAAACTAAAGAACCCCCCCGCCCCAACATAATTACACATCTATTTAAGCATTACATTTGTGAATCTAGGTCATGTGAGCTAGGTCATGTTAGCCAACCTTTCAGAGCATCCATTTTGCTTGTGAAGACAGTCAATAGAATTGACTCGCAAAACTCACCTGTGAAAAAGAAACAATGCTTGAATTAGAACGAGTTATTCATACAAGATCATTGCAGGGTGAACCATACAAACTCTGCACCAATCTTCTTCAATTCCTGTAGACTAATAACACTAAAGTGCCTGTCGCACTATGCTGAATTGAGCAACGGACAGAATTGTCTAGTCCGGTGGTATTTGGGCGTGATAAGTATCGAAATGTTTTAAAATGTGTAAAAATGTTGCGATATCAGGTCAAAGGCCGCTGGACGAACGGACATGAAACAGACATGAACGGATAGCCGATGTACGGTAAGTGGACTAAACGGACTCAAACCAGACAAGAAACGTAGACGGTAATCTGGCGGCATCCGTTCCAAGTTTTGTGCATGTTCAAAACTTGTACGGACACAAACCGGACTTTGCCGGATATCAACAGACTTTGTTCGATTTCTTTCCATTTCCCCCAATCCGTTGATGTGTGACAGGGCTTTATGGATTGAAACGACTAGCTTAGTGCCAGAGCTAATTGCAGGCAATCGCAAGCAATGAACAGTCTAAGAAATTAGAAGACAGAAATGGCTAATTAAGAGACATATTGGTGGTTTCTGACCTTTTTGAGATATCGCAGTATTGCATTTTACTATTGCAATACTGTAAGGCTTCATGCCCATTTTGACATATCAAATTTCAGGAATTTCCAGGACTTGCCAGAACCTTTCAGTGAAAAATTCCAGGATGTTTTTAATGTATTTATTAAATTGAATACCCCAAAATACAACCGTATTCATAGTCAATTCACTGTGTAAGATATGATCACACACACGCATCACTAACACATCCACATACACTCAGCTTCACATATTCCAACATTCAGACACACAGCCATAATACACTCACACACCGAGCCTTCACACACTCACACACCAAGTACTCACACACTCACCTCCCAGCCCTCACACATTCACACACACAACCCTAATACACTCACACACCGAGCCTTCACACACTCACACACACCATGTACTCACACACTCACCTCCCAGCCCTCACACATTCACACACACAGCCCTAATACACTCACACACCGAGCCTTCACACACTCACACACACCATGTACTCACACACTCACCTCCCAGCCCTCACACATTCCACACACTCCTAATACACTCACACACCGAGCTTCACCTCACACACACCAGTCTCACACACTCACCTCCCAGCCCTCCACATCACACACACATTTGTGTTGTTTGGTTTGTTTTGTTTTTGTACCCACCAAGTACTCACACACTCACCTCCCAGCCCTCACACATTCAACACACACTCCCTAATACACTCACACACCGAGCCTTCACACACTCACACACACATACTCACACACTCACTCCCAGCCCCCACTACACACAACCCTAATACCCACAACCGAGCCTTCAGTTCCACTTACACACAATTACCACACACTCACCTCCAGCCCTCACACATTCACACAACACCTATACACTACACACCGAGCCTTCACACACTCACACACACCAAGTACTCACACACTCACCTCCCACCCTCCACATTCACACAACAGCCTAATACACTCACACACCGAGCCTTCACACACTCACACACACCAAGTACTCCACACTCACCTCCCAGCCCTCACACATTCAACACACAGCCCTAATATGTTTGTTGTTTGTGACACTCACACACCGAGCCTTCACACTCTCACACACACCAAGTACTCACACACTCACCTCCCAGCCCTCACACATTTTTACACACAGCCCTAATACACTCACACACCGAGCATTCACACACTCACACACACCAAGTACTCACACACTCACCTCCCTGCCCTCACACATTCAGACACACAGATCCCTAATACACTCACACACCGAGCCTTCACACACTCACACACACCAAGTACTCACACACCCACCTCCCAGCCCTCACACATCCACACACACATCCGTAATACACTCACACACCGAGCCTTCACACACTCACACACACCCACACACTCACCTCCCAGCCCTCACACATTCACACACACCACCCTAATACACTCACACACAGAGCCTTCACACACTCACACACACCATGTACTCACACACTCACCTCCCAGCCCTCACACATTCACACACACACATCATCCAGAGCACACACCACACACACCAAGTACTCCACACTTCCCAATTCACCACACAGCCCTAATACACTCACACACCGAGCCTTCACACACTCACACACACCACGTACTCACACACTCACCTCCCAGCCCTCACACATTCACACACACAACCCTAATACACTCACACACCGAGCCTTCACACACTCACACACCAAGTACTCACACACTCACCTCCCAGCCCTCACACATTCAGACACACAGCCCTACTACACTCACACACCGAGCCTTCACACACTCACACACACCACATACTCACACACTCACATCCCAGCCCTCACACATTCACACACACAACCCTACTACACTCACACACACCAAGCACTCACACACTCTCCTCCCAGCCCTCATACATTCACACACAGCCCTATACACACACGCTTACACTCAACACACCATTACTCCCTCTCCAGCCCTCGCACATTCACACACAGCCCAATACACCCACCCGTTCACACACTCACACACCAGTATCACCACTCACTCCCATCCTCACACATTCACACACCCCTAACACTCACACACCGAGCCTTCACATTTTTGTTCACTCACACACACCAGTACTCACACCTACCTCCCAGCCCTCACACATTCACACACACAGCCATAATACACACACACCGAGCCTTCACACACTCACACACACCAAGTACTCACACACTCACCTCCCAGCCCTCACACATTCACACACACATCCCTAATACACTCACACACAGAGCCTTCACACACTCACACACACCAAGTACTCACACACTCACCTCCCAGCCCTCACACATTCACACCCACACACTCTTCACACACTCACACACATCCCCAGCCCTCACACACGTCTACATGCATTGGACCCACACCATCCATATCCCTAAAGTACATCAACACACGCACACCATCCCCCCAACCCCACCACCTTCACCCACACGCCACATGCATCCACACCCCCCACACCGATGCTCACACATATCACACACCTTAAGGCCCTGTCACATTACAACGTATGGCGCCGGCGTGTGCATACCGTGTTGAAATAAATTTCAAATCAAAATAGGTTGGCATACGGCAAACTTTTTGCGGTGCAAGGGATAAAAATGGGCGTACACACAACGTACGTAACGTATGCAGAACGTATCTCTGACCTATTGAGAGCGTCCATGTGCCTCACAAAACATTCGCAAAACGTTTGCATACGCTGACAGTATGCTGACCAACGTTACGTACGTTACTCCATCGCTAGAAGTACAGCACATACGTTAAGTATGCTGGAGATATGGCAGGCATATGTTCGAAGTACGTTTGGAGTACGTTATGCATCTGTTGGCTGTTCGCGGTCTGCACGTTCCCAACAGGCTGAACGTACAGCTAACGTATTCCGACCTATCCCGACCCACCCCTAACATGTGCATAACATGAGCCATCCGGCGACATATGTTGACAATTTTGAACATGCACAAACATTTTTAGCGGCTCGACCTACGCCAACCTATGACGTCGTATCCTGAGCGTACTCGACATATGCTCAAAGTATACGTAACGTATGACGCCGTATGCCGACATGTTGTTCGAAAATCGCATACGTCGGCATACGCTAAGGCCATATGTCATAGTGTGACAGCCCCTTTACTCACACACACTCACACACACAGTCACACACACACCCACACACACACACACTCACATACCAATCCTACAACCCTCACCCACAAACTACACCCTTCCATCCTTCAATCCACACCATAAGCCACGCCCCCCGCCCCCACTCCGCCCCCGCATGTCACAGCGTCCCCACACGACATGACAATTCAGCATCTTAGGTCATGCAGATCGCTCAGTGTACCGCAACCCAGTCGCGCTAGCTGACCTCATGGAACCGCGTGATATCTCGACCGACCCCGCTTGAGAGGAGACGGGCCCATCTTGGTCCAGGAGGGAGCACTAGTGTTGGTGTTGGTGTTGGTGTTGGAGTTGGTGTGGACTGTGGGTGTATGTGTTGATTATGGGTGTTGGTGTTGTTATTGGTATGGATGTTGATGTTGGTGCAGGTGTTGGCTTGTACTGTGGGTGTTGGTATGGGTGTGGGTGTTGGTATGGGTGTGGGTGTTGTTATGGGTGTTGGTATGGGTGTGGGTGTGGGTGTTGGTGCGGGTGTGGGTGTTAGTGTTGGTGTGGGTGTTGGTATGGGTGTGGATGTGGGTGTTGTTATGGGTGTGGGTGTTGGTGCGGGTGTTAGTGTTGGTGTGGGTGTTAGTGTGGGTGTTGCTGTTGGTTGTTGGAATTTTACGTACTGGCAACATCTAAGGTCATATCAGGTCGGATACCGACTTGTGACTGCAAACTCATGGCGATTTTATACTAGTTCCTATGGGTTAATGGTGTGTAGAGGCATGTTCTACCTTACGCTTGTTCCTATGGGGTAATGGTGTGTAGAGGCATGTTCTACCTTACACTTGTTCCTATGGGTTAATGGTGTGTAGAGGCATGTTCTACCTTACGCTTGTTCCTATGGGGTAATGGTGTGTAGAGCCATGTTCTACCTTACACTTGTTCCTATGGGTTAATGGTATGTAGAGGCATGTTCTACCATATGCTTGTTCCTATGGGGTAATGGTGGGTAGAGGCATGTTCTACCTTACACTTGTTCCTATGGGTTAATGGTATGTAGAGGCATGTTCTACCTTATGCTTGTTCCTATGGGGTAATGGTGTGTAGAGGCATGTTCTACCTTACATTTGTTCCTATGGGGTAATGGTGTGTAGAGGCATGTTCTACCTTACGTTTGTTCCTATGGGGTAATGGTGTGTAGAGGCATGTTCTACCTTACGCTTGTTCCTATGGGGTAATGGTGTGTAGAGCCATGTTCTACCTTACATTTTGTCCTATGGGGTAATGGTGTGTAGAGCCATGTTCTACCTTACGTTTGTTCCTATGGGGTAATGGTGTGTAGAGCCATGTTCTACCTTACATTTGTTCCTATGGGTTAATGGTGTGTAGAGGCATGTTCTACCTTACACTTGTTCCTATGGGGTAATGGTGTGTAGAGGCATGTTCTACCTTATGCTTGTTCCTATGGGGTAATGGTGTGTAGAGGTATGCTCTACCTTAAACTTGTTCCTATGGGTTAATGGTGTGTAGAGCCATGTTCTACCTTACGCTTGTTCATATGGGGTAATGGTCTGTAGAGGCATGTTCTACCTTACGCTTGTTCCTATGGAGTAATGGTGTGTAGAGCCATGTTCAACCTTTGCTTGTTCCTATGGGGTAATGGTGTGTAAAGGCATGCTATACCTTATGCTTGTTCCTATATGATAATGGTGTGTAAAGGCATTCTATACCTTACGCTTTTTCCTATAGGATAATGGTGTGTAAAGGTATGATATACCTTACACTTGTTCCTATAGGATAATGGTCTGTAAAGGCATGCTATACCTTAGACTTGTTCCTATAGGATAATGGTGTGAAGGCATGCTATACCTTACACTTGTTCCTATAGGATAGTGGTGTGTAAACACATGCTATACCTTACACTTGTTCCTATGAGATAATGGTCTGTAAATGGATGTTATACCTAACGCTTGTTCCTATCATAAGGCCAAGATGCAGAAAAGTCTTCCCTTTCCTATTCAGACGCATTTGTCAACATTCTGTTCCCCCCCCCCACCTTCACCATCACACACAACAATGCCAGCTAATATAATATATATAATATAATATATATATATATATATATATATATATATGTATATATGTATATATATATATATATATATAGTTAGTATATAAATATACGGGTATAAATCATCGGTATGAGGTTTTCCTATTACTTTACCATTCTTCTTATATTATATTTAAGGTCCAATTGCGGACAAATGTTAATTAACTGCGGCATACTGGCCTACGGTGGCGCCGCCACCGGCAGTTCTTGTCACTTATCTCTCTCGCCGTATTGATCATCCTGCTGCGAAGTTACGTATATATATATATATCAATCAGATTCAAATAGTTCAACAACACTTTTTTGAAGAAGTAGAATCCCACTTAAGATGCTGTGTACAATAATTCACCTCACTAAAAGGTAGCCGAAAGAAAACATATTTTGTGTTTTTTAAATGTCTAAAAACACAATTAAACGAAGAGGGTTTTTTTCTTGCTTAAAGTCTGAAGCCACCATATTGATGTGTCCGTCTCGACTAAGGTCACTAAGGTCTATTCAGCATGGGAGATATTAACTCTGCTGAGTCAGAGCAAAGATTTACCAAATTTATACTAGTCGCTACATTGCCTTGCCATTGCAAGGACAGGGAAAGGACTGGTTGGCTCACTGTCACAATATTAAAGCTGCATGATCCATTGCAAGGACAGGGAAAGGACTGGTTGGCTCAGTGTCACAATATTAAAGCCGCATAATCCATTGCAAGGACAGGGAAAGGACTGGTTGGCTCACTGTCACAATATTAAAGCCGCATAATCCATTGCAAGGACAGGGAAAGGACTGGTTGGCTCACTGTCACAATATTAAAGCCGCATGATCCATTGCAAGGACAGGGAAAGGACTGGTTGGCTCAGTGTCACAATATTAAAGCCGCATAATCCATTGCAAGGACAGAGGAAGGACTGTTTGGCTCACTGTCACAATATTAAAGCCACATGATCCATTGCAAGGACAGGGAAAGGACTGGTTGGCTCACTGTCACAATATTAAAGCTGCATGATCCATTGCAAGGACAGGGAAAGGACTGGTTGGCTCAGTGTCACAATATTAAAGCTGCATGATCCATTGCAAGGACAGGGAAAGGACTGGTTGGCTCAGTGTCACAATATTAAAGCCGCATGATCCATTGCAAGGACAGGGAAAGGACTGGTTGGCTCAGTGTCACAATATTAAAGCTGCATGATCCATTGCAAGGACAGGGAAAGACTGTTGGCTCACTGTCACAATATTAAAGCCACATGATCCATTGCAAGGACAGGGAAAGGACTGGTTGGCTCAGTGTCACAATATTAAAGCCGCATGATCCATTGCAAGGACAGGGAAAGGACTGGTTGGCTCAGTGTCACAATATTAAAGCTGCATGATCCATTGCAAGGACAGGGAAAGGACTGGTTGGCTCACTGTCACAATATTAAAGCCGCATGATCCATTGCAAGGACAGGGAAAGGACTGGTTGGCTCAGTGTCACAATATTAAAGCCGCATGATCCATTGCAAGTACAGAGGAAGGACTGGTTGGCTCAGTGTCACAATATTAAAGCCGCATGATCCATTGCAAGGACAGGGAAAGGACTGGTTGATTCAGTATCACAATATTAAAGCTGCATAATCCATTGCAAGGACAGGGAAAGGACTGGTTGGCTCAGTGTCACAATATTAAAGCCGCATGATCCATTGCAAGGACAGAGGAAGGACTGGTTCGTTCAGTGTCACAATATTAAAGCTGCATAATCCGATTAAAGTATCAAATCTTGAAAAACTAAACATTTATCTTGATTTCCTTTTACAAATCCAACTTAGATGCTGGTGTACTTATCAAAGTTGCCTAGTTTGATAAAAGCGTAATATTTTTTTTAACCAATACCGATCCATATCGAACGTAGATATTGATTCGTTTATTAAAGCTGCATAGTCTGATGAAATATCAAATTTTCAAAAACCAAACCAATTATCTAGATTTGATTTTACATACCTAACTTAGATACTGATGCACTTATTAAGCATTTGTTTCTGCATCAGTATCTAAGTTAGATATGTAAAATCAAAATTTAAGTTTTTGAAACTGAGTCAATTGAACAGAACCTGTGACTGCAGAAGTCTATGGTGTCAGACTTTTGGCATGCTTGCCAAAACTAATTGCTCATGTTTGCACTCAAAATATCTCAAAGGTTTACCATTTAAAATAAAAGTAACTTTGAACCAATGCAACATAGATACTAGTGAACGATCTAATATGTTTATCTCAGAAAAATACAGAAATTCAAAACCATGGGACTACGCAATTTTAAGTATTTATTGGTGCACAGAAGGTGAAGCACATAACACACCAATTTAATACAACTTGTTGGCATCAGATTTTGATGTACACACCAACAATAATTTGGCATGTTTTCACTTCAAATATCTCTAAAGATTACCATTTAAAGTAAAAGTTACAGTAAAGTAGATTATAAGGATCAACCTAATATAATTATATGAAAAGGAAAGAAACTCAAAACCATCGAACTATGCAACTTTAATATAACCCAATGCAATGGTTCCAGTGGTACTGTATCCCAATGGTGGCAGCACTATAAAGCCACCAAAGGTGCACAGTCACAAATCGGTACCCATCTGACGCGACCTCGATTAGGTTCTTTCTTTTTTTCTTCTTTTTTATTTTTCTTCACTTTTTTTACTAAATGTAATTTTTATTCAGTGAATAATTCCTTTTGTCAGCGCCAGAGAACTGGTCTTCCGGCCATTCAGTAAAATTTGTTGGTACATAAAATGACAATAGCAGTTGCAATAATAACCACATGAAAATCCTGTTCGATAATAGAAGCATAATATAAATGAACTATTAGTTGTAATAGTAACTGCATACAATCTAGGACAAAAACAAAACAATTCGACATTTACTTTCTTCTCAGTAACCTGGGAGTGGAAGTATCGTCTAGACACAGGGCGCATACCGAAATGGAATTCCAGCTTTAGAAGATATCTCGTTACTATTGTCGTGGGGGTGATGAAAATGGGAAATACCGTGCCTAGAGCGGGACTCGAACCCGCATCTCTTTGCATTCCAGGCCAGTGTGCTAACCATTACACCACCTAGGCTCCCTGATATCAATACACTCCCCATGCCTACCTGTCTATGTGGTTACTTGCCTGAGAGGTCAGTGCAGCCACTACACTCGTCCCCCTGGAATTGTAAGTCTTTTAATGCTTACAGTTACATACATACAGGCAATGCACTAACACATACATACACAGGGTAGGTTCAACAACCATACAGCGCAAAGCTTGTACAGGATCATGGTCACGGCAACCAGTGTCGTGGGGGTGATGAAAATGGGAAATACCGTGCCTAGAGCGGGACTCGAACCGAATCTCTTTGCATTCCGGGCCAGTGTGCTAACCATTACACCACCTAGGCTCCCTGATATCAATACACTCCCCACGCCTACCTGTCTATGTGGTTACTTGCCTGAGAGGTCAGTGCAGACCACTACACTACGTTGCAGGAAGAATAAAGGTAGGCGAAATTAAGAGACTTTTCTGAACAGTTTTAAACATCCTAGTGGCAAGAGTTCCTGGTAGCGTGTTTAAAAAATAAGTTTGTTTTATTTAACGACGCCCCTAGAGCACATTGATTTCTATCATCAGCTATTGGACGTCAACCATATGGTCAAAATATTATCATTGCTCACGGACACAGCTGACGCAGAGGCTGGGTTGGATAAAACAAGACTTTTATTCGGGCGTGGTCCACCTGGGGCGTTATACAATCATGAGTGAGGCTGGCGGGTGAGGAGCGCTCGAGCGAAGGTCCTGCTATTAAGAGGACGAGTGGTGGGGGGGGGGGGTTGAGAATGTTATGAGGGAGGATGAGACAGATTAGCAACGTAACATTGAGTGAGCGAAAGAGAGAAGTAACATATATACAGTACAAATATACATTAATGAGATAATTAACGTTAAGTGTAGAAGATGAGTTATGTATTACTTATATGATAATTGTATCATGCTCATTCGATACATGTTCTTGCCGGTGTGAAACCTCTATTTGCTCCCCGAGAGAGTGCTGCTGGTAACTTGTAAAAGCCAGCAGCAATTCAACACTTTTGCAGGCAGCTTTCATGAAATGTATTGAGCTGAGAGACACTAAGACCGACTCATGGACGCAACTCTCACAGCAGAGAGCTAAATGGAGAGCGGCAGTCAAGTAATGAAAGCAGTCTTTGTTTGCATCACGACCGACAGCATGATGATGATGATGATATGATAATAGTCAACTGTTCGGGTATCAGTTGTGTTTTTAAATTGAAAGGTAAGTGATATTTTTTAAGTTATTTGATTTGTTGTTGAATGTTCGTTGATTGACCTGTGGTCGAATCAAAGGCAGGGATGGGTGGGTGGGTAAAATTGGAGATGGGAGGTGGTCAGTTCGGCAGGTTGAGGCTGTCTGACCAGTTTGGATGTGGTGTGGAGGCAGAAGGTGATGTGTTTTGATTGGCTGAGGGGTGCGATGGGAGTGTTGTGGCGTGATTGGCTGAAGATGTGAGAGTGGGGGCGTAGACGGCAGCGCCGGGACCATGGGCCGGGGGGGGGGGGACTGTCTCCTCCCACCCAAAGTGGGGGGTGGGGGTGTGGGGGTGTGGGGGGTGGGGGGGGAGAGGCATGTCAGCCTGTCCAGCAATGAACCCGAATGAGCGCTCATGCTCATTCGATACAGTCCTTTGGAGGAAACCCGCTGTTGCCACATAGGCTACTCTTTCCGATAAGCAGCAAGGGATCTTTTATATGCACTTTCCCACAGACAAGACAGCACATACCACAGCCTTTGATGAACCAGTTGTGGACCACTGGTTGTAACGGAAAATAGCCCAAACGACAAATGGGTCCACTGCGCAGGATCCATCGGATGACCCACACCTTCACAGGTGGACACTCTACTGCCTGAGCTACGTACCGCTCCTGTAGTGTTTTTAATACTCAAGTTCAATCTGTGTATTTATTTGCCAGGTTAATTGATTACGCGTGTATAGATAGCCAGTAAGTGCTAAACTTAGGGGGAATATGTATGGTTAATTAAGTGGGTAGGTGCATGGTAACTAATTAGGTATTGTATGGTAACTAAGGGATAATGTGCATAGTATTATCATCATCATCATCATGCTGTCCGTTGCAATGCGACAAAGACTGCTTTTATTTCTTAACCGCCGCTATTTCGTGCAGTTGCACATTTCATAAAAGCTGCTTGTAAAGTGTTGAAGTGCTGCTGGCTTTTGCAAGTTACTAGCACTGTAGCAGCACTCTCTCGGGGAGCAAATAGAGGTCTCACACCGGCAAGAACATGGCAAGACAGGCGCAAACTATTTGTCCCTGCAGTAGCTGGCCGGGAGATTTTGGCTGTTCCCTTCATCACCGCCCTTAATGCTGCCACGGAAGCATGATTTTCTGTTAGGGTTTGCTCCCTTAGCCTTTGGTTCTATCAAGAACCTATACCACAAGGCAGTGGTTTATAACTTTGCAAGGCAGGGGCGTTAAACTACCTGAGGTATTTTAGCAGATAGTTAATACTATGCGGGTAATGTATTAACTAAGTGAGTATTCGTAGGTTACAATGGTATGATATGCAGGTATTGCAAAACCTCAGGGAGTTTGACGCCCCTGGTCTGCAGAGTTGTAAACCACTGCCTTCTGGTAAAGGTTCTTGACAAAACTGAAGGCTAAGGGAGCAAACCCTGAACAGAAAACCATGTCACTGTGCCAGCATCAAGGGCGGTTGATGTATGGAACTCCCAACATCTCCCGACCAGCAACTGCAGGGACAAATAGTTTTGTGACTGTCTGGACATGTTCTTCCTGGTGTGAAACCTCTATTTGCTCCCCAAGAGAGTGCCGCTGGTAACTTGCAAAAGCCAGCAGCACTTTTGCAGGCAGCTTTCATGAAATGAAAATGGAGAGCGGCAGTCAAGTAATGAAAGTAGTCTTTGTCACATCGCGACCGACAGCATGATGATGATGATTCGTAGGTTAACTAAGTGGGTATGCATAATGTAAAATATTCCGATATTCGGCAAGGGGGAATGCAATTGTTATATTACTGATCGGTGTACTTGGCCAGGTGCATATATATATATATATATATATATATATATATATATACACACCTGGGATGTAAATAGTGGTGCTGGCAGTGGTGCTGGCAGGTCTGGGTGTGATTGCACTCAGGGCCTAGTCCTTCTGCTGGGGTAGGGCTCACCACACTCAAAACGTCAAGGTTGATGGTGGGCAAGGGGCCAGACAGCTACTGGTGGTGGGCAGACCACTGGTATCATAGAGACCAGGAATGCTAGATTCCTATTGGTGAAACCAAGAATGCTAGATTCCTATTGGTGGAAGGAGGTGGTATGATACTCTACAATTAACCTATGTAACTATAAAACAATAAACCAGAGGGCTGGACCTTCTCTCTTATACTTTACTTTCTTCCTTTCTCTTTATCTGTATTGTTTTTCTCATAGCTTATGTACACAGCCAAAGATCCGAGCATAAGACTCTACAAAAGGGTATCCAAGTGGGTCATCATCATCATGCTGTCGGTCGCGATGCAACAAAGACTGCTTTCACTTGACTGCCGCTCTCCATTTAGCTCTCTGCTGCGAGAGTTATGTCCATGAGTCGGTCTTAATGTCTCTCAGCTTCATGTTTCTCTTGATGGTATCCTTGAACCGGAGACGAGGGCGCACTCTCTTTCTGTAACCAGAAGACAATTGGGAATAGAGGATCTGCTTTGGTAGCCTGTCTGATGACATCCTCATGAGGTGTCCAGTCCACCGGAGATTCTTTTTGATCAGAAGATCTTCCATAGAGGGCAGCTCCGTCCGTTCGAATATTTCCTTATTTGTCACTTTGTCCTTCCAGGTTGGCCTCATGATTGAACGCCAATGTCGCATCATGAAGGCATGCAGCTTTTGCACCTGTGTCTGTACACTGTCCAAGCCTCGGCTCCGTATAGTAGGGTGGATAGCACGATTGCACGGTAGATCTTGCCTTTGACCTGCATGGACACATGGTGGTTGTTCCAGAGTCTCTGGCGTAGTCGGCCGAAAGATGTGCTCGCCTTTGCCATCCTCCTCTGTATTTCAGCAGCAATGCGTCCATCACTTTATATAGTGCTTCCGAGGTAGGTAAATTCCGGAACAGAGTTCAGCTTGTTTCCGTCAACCATGATCTCGGGTTCTTGTAGAGTTCGGCTGGTGTAGCACCTCCGTCTCCGTGGGTATGTGTAGGGTAAGTAAGTGGGTAAGTTTAGGGTAACTAAGTGGGTATGTGTAGGGTAAATAAGTGGGTATGTGCAGGCTAATTACATGGGTATGTATAGGGTAACTAAGTGGGTATGTGTGGGGTAACTAAGTGGGCATGTGTAGGGTAACTAAGTGGGTATGTGTAGGGTAACTAAGTGGATATGTGTAGGGTAACTAAGTGGGTAGGTGTATGTTAACTAAGTGTGTATGTGTAGGGTAACTAAGTGTGTATGTGTAGGGTATCTAAGTGAGTATGTATAGGGTAACTAAGTGGGTATGTGTAGGGTAACTAAGTGAGTATGTACAGGATAACTAAGTGGGTATGTGTAGGGTAAGTAAGTGGGTATGTGTGGGGTAACTAAGTGGGTATCTGTAGGGTAAGTAAGTGGGTATGTGTAGGGTAACTAAGTGGATATGTGTAGGGTAACTAAGTCGGTATGTCAGGGTATCTAAGTGAGTATGTATATGTGTTGGGTAATTACATGGTTGTGTATAGGGTAACTAAGTTGGTATGTGTAAGGCAACTAACTGCGCTTCGGGTAATAAGTAGGGATGTGTAGGTTAATAACCAAAGACCTTATAACAGTGTTATACAGTGTTTGTAATAACCTAGCCAGGCCCTCAGAATTTCTGGGATAGGGCAAGGAGCAGTGGAATGAGGAAGACCAATTGTCCGCGATTGAAATTTCCCCTGCTTAATCAACTAATGTTCCAAAATAATATTAATAATAAAAATAATAATCATATTAATAATAATATAATTTGCTGCCAGGCTCAGCAATAGGAAAAGGGTGGAATTACTAACTAATGATATTAAGAAGTGTTAGTAAGACATGACGGGACAGAACGTTGTGAGGTGTATGTACATAGGAAATGATAACAAGACCAGCTTGTTCCAATAGAACCCCCCCCTCCCACACACACACTGACACTCAACCCCACCATCCCCTCATCCCCAAACACACACTCCTCACTCCCCAACCCACGCACACTCATTGTGCTCGCCACAAATCCAGCATGCTGTTCCCGATATGGCCATTTCATATGAATAATTATATATATATATATATATATATATATATATATATATATATATATAAATATTCAAGTTTCATATATTTCCAAAGATTCTCTTTTTTTCGGGATGCCCAATGGAAGGTAACCATGCCAAAAGTAGCCAGATAACACACCACACAGCTACGTACAAGCCTATGATATGTAAATAGGAGTAGGCTAGTCTAGTAATAAGAGTAGAAAAATAAAAACATATATACCAAGAAAATCCAAAAAAACTAACATAGGCTACTAACCATACCAACCAATTATCTATCTGCTACTGAAATGCAGGCAATCAAATACCTTATCAGCAGCCACTGTGTGGTAAGATAACACCAACACTACAACTGGCCAGCATTGAAAACAAGCCTGGGTACCCGGGCTTATATGCTATGGACAGTATAAATACAGCCTCAATAAAAAAAAAAAAAAAAAAAAAAAAAAACGATTGACACAAAACAGCACAGAAACGGTTACACTGAAAACACAAGTACATTTGCTTCAAATCAATATGTATTCTGTTGGGATTATGAAATACTTTGTAAAAAACAAATCAGTTTATCCTGAGCAGATGCATAAGTAGATAATGTGTTGATCGTTACAATGGACAAAGTTTTGTCCCATATTGCTATACACCTTTTGAGACAGTCTCATATATATATATATAGTGTGTATATATGTATGTGTATCTTTACATACATTTGTACTCAATATATTTATATATAATATATATATATATATATGAAGGGTTCAGGCGCAAAACCATGTAAACGCCTATCCAAACATTAGTTTAAATAAAAGATGTTTTCATGAAAATAAATTTAATTCTCACTAATTGCACTTTTAATATGATCACATGGTTGTGGAGCAATGAACAAAAAAAAGGTAGATTTTGTTTAAAAACCAACATTTTGAAGGTTTAATTCCAATGTTTATCTCCATTTTTGGATCGGCTTTTACGTGGTTTTGCGTCTGAACTCTTCATATACAATAAATATATTATATATAAATATATTGAGTACAATTATATGTAAAGATATACATATATATATACACACTAATATATATATAGATATATATATAAGAAATACAAGAGAATATCCAGAAATATATGAAATTACTGAAATATAAATATAATGGTTTATTTGTTGTTTTACGTCCGTGCAACATCTAGGGTCATATCACGACGGGTATAAATATATAGAAATTTAACTATACATAAACAACTAATATACTGTAGCACACACAGGAACACACATACAACTAAATCCCAATCGATACAATTATAAGTAAATATATATAAATACATACATGCATATATAAATATACACACACAAAACAGACATACATATGTACACACATATACATTTACATATATGCATATTTATACATATTTATACATAAAGATAGTGATAAACCCTTTATCGCGTGTAATAATGCCTGCAGTGTCACTCGCCTAGCATGCACTCTCCAGATGTGCCATCAGCGGAAGAAAAAAAGTTTGTTTTATTTAACGACGCCTCTAGACCATCATCGGCTATTGGACGTAAAACATTTGGTCATTCTGACATATTTCTTTGGAGGAAACCTGCTGCCGCCACATAGGCTACCCTTTCTGATAAGCAGCAAGGGATCTTTTATATGCAATTTCCCACAGACAGGACAGCACATACCACAGCCTTTGATGAACCAGTTGTGGCCAATGGTTGGAACGGAAATAATCTACCTTACTTCAGCATGAAGTAACTTTTAATTGAAATGGGTAACATTTCAGATATTGGAATTGCAAAATTATGAAAATAATTTTGGCGAGCACAGCAAAATTCTGACAACATTGGCTTCTGCCGTAACAGGTTCTATTCAACTGCCTCAATGTTCCCTTCTGTGTGGCAACACATTGTAAAATATTCCAATAATTACACATTGGTGGGTGATGTGAACTGGTCTATAAGGGATTACAAATGGTCTATAAAGGTAAATGATGTAATGTGACCAAATGCATATGGTATTGTGTAGTGTTGGTGATCCTTTACTTATATTAGATAGATATTGTGTGTTCTATAGATAGTGTGAGAGGGCACTACTATTAGTGTGATGGAGGCTTAGCAGCTCTGCTCACAACCCCCTCCCCCCCAACTGTTAGATATGGAACACTGCACACTCAGACACAACAGGGCACGCCATCTTGGATCTAGCAACCACTATCTAATAATAAACCTGAGGGGGCAAGCTCTCTGTCTTTCTGTACACTTTATACTCTGCCTTTCTTCTACTTGCCTGTAGTGATTTTCTATTTAGCCTGCCTACACAACTACAGCTGCCAGCCATCGACTTTACAACATGGCTAATACGTGCACCAGTATCTAAAGCCCCATTCAGACACACACATTAAACTGGTTTAACTAACCCAGTTTAACTAAACAGTTTTAACTAAACCGGTTTAACTAAACATGTTTAACTAATCCGGTTTAATATGTGTGTGAACATGGCGCTAAATCAGTTTAGTGCTAAATCGACTCCACTAGTTTGCTTCATGTCAACCAGTTTGTGAATTAAACCAGTTGAACTAAACCGGTTTAACTCTGCACACATGAACACAGCTTACGTTAGATATGTAGAATTAAATTTAGATAACTCTCCTGGTTTTGAAAATTTGATGTTTTCATCGGACTATGCAGCTTGAAATAATGCAGCACGCATCATCCCCATGGCCTTCTGCTTGTTAGCTTTTTCATTTCTGTTGTTTGTCTGACCTCAAAACCTTCACAAGGTCCACCTGTAGGCTAAGCATGTAACTCAAAGAGGGAGGAAAAAACTTAAAAAAATATCCAGTCATATATTACCTGCAGGCATGCCAGTCAAATTCTCTACTTGATATTTCCAAATGCAAATTAAAGATTGTTACGCAGCTGTCTATATACGACTTTGCAGAGATAGAGTTCATGTCCTGTTACAAGTTATCATCATCAATCAATGGGTGCCGGCTGCTCGAAGAAGGTTGGCTGCAATGGACCTCCATCTCTTCCTGTCATTCGTTCCTCTCACACATTCCGCATAGCTCATTGCTGTCCACTCAGTGATGTTGTCCATCCATGTTGTTCTCCTTCTCCCTCTTGGTCTTTTCCCTTCTATCTTCCCTTCCAGTGTCGTATCATGTGGCCAAAGTATTTAATTTTTCTGTTTTTGATCGTTTGTATTATCTGTCTCTTTATTTTCATTCTTGTTAGGACCTCCACGTTGCTTATCATTGCTGTCCATGGAATTTTTAACATTCTTCTGTATTGCCACATTTCAAATGCCTCGAGCTTTGTTGTTATTGCTTTCTTCAAAGTCCATGTCTCGCAGCAATATAAAAGTGTAGACCACACATAGCATTTTAGCAGTCGGAGTCTTGTTTTTATATTTATGTCTCTAGATGTTAGTACTTTCTGCATCTTTAGAAATGTTGTTTTGGCAATGTTTATTCTCCGTTTAATCTCTCTTTCACATCCGCCATCACTAGTTATTAAATGGCCCAGATACACAAATGACTCTACCTGCTCCAAGATTACACCATTAACTTTTATCTCTGCTCTTGGTTTGTATTCCTTTCTGCTGACAACCATGGATTTTGTCTTCTTTACATTCATTTTGAGGCCACATCTCTCACTTTTTTCTTTTACTTCATCCACTATATCTTGTAGTCGATTTGACGTTAAGGCTAGCAGTGCTGTATCGTCTGCGTATCTTGTGTTATTGATATTTCCACCTCCAACATTTATTCCTATGATGTCATCTATTTCTCTGAAAATCATTTCCGTATAAATGTTGAAAAGACTAGGTGATAGAACACATCCTTGTCGCACTCCACATTTGATCTTCACTTCTGGTGTCAATGAGTCTCCAATTCTTACAGCAGCATACTGTTCCCAGTAGAGGTTGGCCACAAGCCGAACGTCCTTACCGTCTAGACCAATTTTTTGTAGAGCTTCTATGAGTTTCTTATGATGTACTTTGTCAAATGCTTTAGCGTAGTCTATATAACATATGTATATATCCTTATCTACTTCTAGGTGTCTCTCAATTATTGTTCTCATGTTAAAAATGGCTTCCCTTGTTCCACTGTTTGGTCTGAATCCAAATTGCTCTTCTGATACTTCTCGAGTACTTAAAAAAAAAATCCTTTCTAGTAGTATTTTGAGTAAAGCTTTAATAACATGGCTCATGAGGCTTATTGTTCTGAAATCCGAGCATTCCACCGCTTTTGGTTTCTTACGAAGGGCAATAAATATAGATTTTCTTAAGTCTGATGGAATATATCCGGTGTTATATATATCATTAAAAAGAGCAGTTATCCTTGTGATGCTAGCTCCCTCGAAAGCTTTTAACATTTCAGAAGAGATATCGTCTGTTCCTACTGCTTTCCCATTCAGAAGTTGCCCAATGGCTCTTATTACTTCGCTCTCCAGAATAGGAAGCCCATCAGTATTCCTCATCTCAGGTATTTCCTCTCTCTGCCTGTCAAAATGTTCTTCGATATATTCAGACCATCTATGAGAGACTTCCTCTTCATCAAAAAGTAGTTGTCCTTCCTTATTCTTGATACACCCTCTTTGTTTGGAAGACTGCTTATTATTTGTCATTTCTCTGACCCTTTCGTACATATCCCTTGTCTGATGATTGTTTTCAAGGGTTTCTATTTCCTCACATTTCGATCTCAGCCATCTTTCTTTTTCTTGGGAGCACTTGTTCTTTACTTCCCTGTCCATTCCATGGTATTTCATTGTATTCTTATGTATCTTCCTCTCTTTCATTAGTTGTAGGATTTCATCTGTCATCCATGCCTTCTGTGTTACCCTTTTTTTCAGTGGGAGCAATATTTCATTTGTTTGTTTTAGGCTTTCCTTGAAACACTTCCAGTTATTCTCCATTTTTGATTCTTGTTACAAGTTATACATGCTGGTTAATTGGTTGGTTGTTGGAGTTTTATGTCCTGCCAACATCTAAGGTCATATCGGGACTGGTCCCGACTTGTGACAGTGCGCACTTATGGCAATTTTATATTAATTCTGACCCACTGGGAAATCAGGCCACCGGCACCATGACCCGAAATCCTCGCCCTATCCTATTAATGCTGAGCGCCAGGCTAGGAAGCAACAAGTATCAATTTTATAAGTCATTGGTTTGACTCGTCCGGGAACCAAACTCCCGACCTTCCTCACGGGAAGCCTGCGCTCTGCCGATTGGGCTATCGCGTCCGGTAGGTTCAAGTTCTGCACTGGTGGTGGTGATCCCTTCATTTCCAAATTCACCCGCACGATATTAATTCGATAACCCAGATACTGGACATGCCATGCGTGGCATTCTTTTGAACCATCCCTGTTCACATAATGTGAGACCGGGCGCGATGGCCGAAACCGTAGAGCTCGTACCTCGCGTGCGAGAGATGTTTGTTTGTTGTTGTTTTACGTCCTAGCAACATCTAAGGTCATATCAGGACGGGTTCCGACTTGTGACAGTGCGCACTCATGTCGACTTTATAGTGCTGCCCCACTGGGAGACCAGGCCACCAGCACCATGACCTGATATCCCACTCAGTCACATTATCATGACACTGAGCCAACCACTCCTTGCCCTATCCTAATAATGCCGAGCACCTGGCTAGGAAGCAACAAGTATCAATTTTTAAGTCATTGGTTTGACTCGACCAGGGTTCAAACCCACGATCCCATGGTCTACCAACATGGGAGACGGATGCTCTAACTCATTCGGCCATCCAGTCTGCGACAGATCGGAACTTCCGTTCCCGTTGGAGTCAAACCAATGACTTATGAAATTGATACTTGTCACTTCTTAGCCTAGCGCTGGGATAGGGCAAGGACTGATTAGCTCAGTTTCAGGATAATGTGACTGACTGGGATATCGGGTCATGATGGTGGTGGCCTGATTTCCAAGTGGGGCAGCACTATAAAGTCGCCACGAGCGCACACTGTCATAAGTCGGTACCCTTGAAGATTTCTTGAAGATTTATACTTCCTATCATGGATACGTCTGACTAGACTTGTTTTCACCATTAGACAGTTTGTTGATAGAAAGCCTGAGCCTACACTTTTACCGACCCTCTGGATTTTTAACCTCCCACACCACATAGACATGACGATGTAAGTTATACACAGTGGTGGAAATCCAAATTGACAGAGGTGGGGGTGGGGGGCACGGGGAATCGAACCACTGACCTTCAGATTAGCAGTCCGACCTAGAAAAAAAGTCAGACACTCTAACCACTCTGCCATAGAGAACACCACCTGATATGACCCTAGATGTTGCCAAGATTTAAAACTCCAACAATAATCGACCAGTCATACTGTGAGAGAGCTACTGGATATTTGTAAAGGACAAACACGATACTTATAATTCAAGGTGGGAGAGTGTAGAGAGGTGTACAGACCTCCCGAGGGGAAAAAGGTCACGTGCGTAGGTAGGCATGGGTAGTTTAATTTCATCGGGGAGCCGAGATAGTCTAAGGATTAGAATGCTAGTCATCCTCGAATGGCAGAATTGTGGGTTCGAGACCCGCTCTAATTGGGAAGTTTTGTTTTCCTTCGCAACCCTCCTTAAATGGCTCGGGCACAAATGCGTTACGGCGTGCTTGCTTTTGTTTGTTGTTGTTTTACATCCTAGCAACATCTACGGTCATATCAGGATGGGTACCATCTTGTGACAGTGCGCACTCATGGTGACTTTATAGTGCTGCTCCACTGGTAGACCAGGCCACCAGCACCATGACATGATATCCCACTCAGTCACATTACCCTGACACTGAGCCAAACAATCCTTGCCATATCCTAATAATGCCGAGTGCCAGGCTAGGAAGCGACAAGTATTAATTTTTAAGTCATTGGTTTGACTCGACCAGGGTTCGAACCCACGACCCCACGATCTACCAACACGGGAGACGGACGCTCTAACTCATTCGGCCATCCCGTCTGGTGCGGCTTGCTTGGGGCGACCATAAGTCGCCGCATCGGCCAGACCGTACGGTAACCGCACAGTGAGTTACATGCAGTTATTTTGCTTGCCACAAGGGTTGCAGTTGTTTTAAGTTGTAGTCATTTTAACTTCACAAAATCGCAATGGCGCAGGCCGCAAGTATCCCCACAACACCGTACAGTCACTTTATTTTACATTAATGAAAAGAGCATAAACAGGAATATCAATATGGTACAATATTCATGTTTGTGTGATCAATATTAAGAAGGTTACAGCGTTTTTATATATTAAATAACATGTAAAAAAACAAACAAAATGCCTTGCGTGACCGTACGATTTGTGAATAGATAAACCACAGACCGTAACGCCGCAACATTTGCATAAACTGCAAGCCACATTGCAGACCGTAGGCAATCGCAGCATTTGTGACCTAGGCATAAGACAACAACAATCCAAATGAGCACATATCTGGAAATAGTTCTTTCATTCACAGCTCAGTAACATATTACTCACGGTCACCTACACATCTCACACGCCTCTGAGACATATCTTACTCACACCCACACAAACACCTCACAGATCCCATCACTCACATTTCACTCACACACTGCAAACACACCTCAAACACACACACACACCTCACACACACAGCTCACACATGCTAACACACACATACCTTACACACACACCACACATCCCATCACTCACACACCGCAAACACACCTCAAACACACACACACCTTACACACACCTCACACATGCTAGCACACGCTAACACATGCACATACCTTACACACACACCTCACAGACCCCATCACTCACACACTGCAAACACACCTCAAACACACACACCTCACACATGCTAGCACACACTAACACATGCACATACCTTACACACATACCTCACAGACCCCATCACTCACATTTCACTCACACACTGCAAACACACCTCAAATACACACACCTCACATACACACACCTCACACATGCACATACCATACACACACATAGCCCATCACTCAGATTTCACTCACACACCACAAACACACCTCAAACACATACACACCTCACATATGCTAGCACACGCTAAAACATGCACATAGCTTACACACACACCTCACAGACCCCATCACTCAGATTTCACTCACACACCGCAAACCCACCTCAAACAAACACAGACCTCAGACACACAGCTCACACATGCTAGCACATGCTAAAACATGCACATACCTTACAAACACACCTCACAGACCCCATCACTCACATTTCACTGACACACCGCACACACCTCAAACACACACACACCTCACACATGCTAACACACGCTAACATATGCACATGCCTTACACAAACACACCTCACAGACCCCACAGACACTATCACTCACAGTTCACTCACACCCCGCAAACACACCTCAAACACACACACCTTACACATGCCAGCACACACTAACACATGCACATACCTTACACACACACTCACACACACCTTACATACCTATCAGTCACATTTCACTCACACACCGCAAACACAAACACACACCTTACACACACACCTTACACACACCTCACACATCACTCATGCCTGACTCACACACCTCAAACACTCAAACACCTCAAACACAAACACACATAATCACACATGCTAACACATGTATCCCCACACCCACACACTCACTCACACACCACTCAGGTATCTCACACACACCTCACACATGCTAACGCAGTAACAGATGCACCTCACCCACCCACCTCACACTCACACCTACCTCACGATCCATCACTCACATCTCACTCACACACCTCAAACACAAACAGACATACAAAGCCTCACAAATAATGCACAATCCCCCACCCCTACCCTCCCCCCCCCACCCACACCCACACCCACATTCCTGCCGGTATGATGTGTGATGTGTGCTGTGTGCTGTCTGTTGTGTGCTGCTGGTGCGCCGCGGTGTGTCTCCGCGTAATGTGTACATAATGCCCTCGGGCGGCCTGTAGACCCCCGAGGGTAAATACAGGCGTCACACAGACACCGCACCAAGGAAGCAGCCCTCTCCGCAAAGCGGAAACACACCAGGTTTGTCTTTTGATTGTGTTTTGATTTAGAATGTCCGCATAAAGGAGCATAGAAATTTGCCAATGTTTACTTATATCTAAAATAAGGTTCTGCCTGTCTGTATTTCAGTCGTGATTCTATTATAGCCAAATACAACTATATTCATGTATATTACAGTGGATATATATATATATTTATATATACCCACGTATATACAACGTATATGCGGATGTAACCAAATTGCACGGTGCTGCCACCCAGGGGCTCCTGGGGGGCTCACAGGATAGTGCCATGCACAACCACCAGGTGGGGCAGGAGCCTCCCTACACCTGTTGTTGATGTTGGCTCAGTCTGTCCCTGGCTGCCAGAGCCTCCACACTTGCTTTCAAAACTTTTTTCTTTCATTTTAGGTAGGGCATTTGAGGCCCAGCCAGGTGCATTACTGTTCTCTACTATTCACTTCCTGTAAATAAATAATGTACCCACCAATACTGTGTTGCCGTGCAATTCTTACATATATGCTGTATAAGAATTATATGAGTATAATAACACGGAATACTATACTATCCTAGCACCCACACACCAGTGATCGGGTGCTGGAACCTCACCTACTCATCTACTGCTCATGCCTCAGCTCCGATGGTGGCGCCAACGCTCGCCTGCTCACTGTCCTACTCACTTGCCACTGAGAATATATATATGAAGAGTTCAGGCGCAAAACCACTTAAATGCCGATCCAAAAATTTAGATTTGACCTGAAAATAAGTATAAAGCTCACTAATTGCGCTGTTCATATGAACACATGGTTATGGAGCAATGCACAAAACAGTATGAATATAAAAATATTAACATTTTGAAGGGTTGATTCCAATGTTCCTCTCCATTTTTGGATTTGTGTTTACATGGTTTTGCACCTGAACTCATCACACACACATATATATATAAATATATATACTGTAAAACCTCTCTAACCGACCATCTCCACATATCGACTATTCCCCTATGTCGATCGCTGTACTTGGGTCCCAACAACATCATTGTAACCATATTCTAACTCCCTGAACCGACCACCTCCCTAATTGGACCACTTAAAGTCGGTCCCAAGGTTGGTCATTTTTGGAGGTTTTATGCTTGTGCAAAATGTAAACATATATGCATGCTATCTATATCAATATGCAAATGTACATTTCCCTTTACTCAACATAGATTATATCTAAATCGACGTAGCTGCCTATGATGTTTGCTTGTTTGTTGTTTTACGTCCTAGCAATATCTCAGGTCATATCATGACGGGTACTGACTTGTGACAGTGTGCACTCATGGTGACATAGTGGTGCCCCACTGGAAGACCAGGCCACCAACACCATGACCTGATATCCCACTCAGTCACATTATCCTGACACTGAGCCAACTGATCCTTACCATATCCAAATAATGCTGAGCGCCTGGCTAGGAGGTGACAAGTATCAATTTTTAAGCATTGGTTTGACTCGACCAGGATTCGAACCCACGATGGGTTCGGATCCCCCGATCTCCCAAAACAGGAGGCGGACGCTCAACTCATTCGGCCATCCTGTCTGGTCGACCTGCTTTATGAAGATTGGTCGATATAGCCTACACTCTCTGTCTCTCTCTCTGTCTCTCTCTCTCTCCATATATATATATATATATATATATATATATATATATATCTGTATACAGTAAACCCTCTCTAACCGACCACCTCCACACATCGACCACTCCCCTATATCGATTGCTTTATTTGGGTCCCAACAAGGCCATTGCAAGGATATTCTAACTCCCTAAACCGACCACCTCCCTAAATGGACCACTTAAAGTTAAAGTCGGTCCCATGGTCGGTCGAGTTAGAGAGGTTTTACTGTATATGAATATTTACCTAGGTATACATTTAAACGCATTCATAACATTATACACATATATACATGCACGCAGCCAAAACAATTATATGTATATATCCCTATGTGAATATATATGTGGAAATGTGGATATATGTGCATAAATATGTTCATATAGGTGTATATGAGACTGTCTCAAAAGGTGCTAAGCAATTTGGGACAAAACCTTGTCCATAGTAACGATCAACACACTATCCACTTATGCATTAGCTCAGGATAAACTGATTTGTTTTTTACATGGTGTTTATTAATCCCAATATAATACATATTGATCTGAAGCAAATGTCCTTGTGTTTTCAGTGTAACCGTTTCTGTGCTGTTTTGTGTCAAACGTTACAATGGACAAACAAATTTAGAGTTTGCACCTTTTAAGACAGGCTCATATATAATATATCCATACATAGATTTATGTTATATGTATGTACATGTACTATCTCATGCAGATGAGGTTTGAAGTATTTGTGTGTGTATTTCATTATATACCTTGTACATGTATATATGGGTCAGGATCACGAAAAGAGGCCAATTGGTGGAAGTTGTCGGCGTCGAGCACAGAAAATACAACAACCTGATTTGTTTCTAGGATAATTTAATATAAAACAAAGAATGCACGAGACTTTAAGAATTGCGACGCCGACATCTGTTAGAGTTGTCGGCATCGATCATTGGATGTCGGCGTCGATCGGTATAATTATAATTTAGCATTGACAGCGGTGTTGGAAAGTCCTTAAATTTATCCTGAAAGTAAAGGTCGAGAAAATACAACAACCTGATTTGTTTCTAGGATAATTTAATATGAAATAAAGAAATGCACTACACTTTTAAGAATTGCGACGCCGACATCTTCACTTGACCACCGATTGGCCCGTTTTCGTGAGGCTGACTCATATATATATCAATATAGGTATGCTTATGTGCGTCTATATTTATATATACATGTGGTCGGTTTAGGGAATTAGAATATCGTCAAAACGGTATTGTTGGGATCCAAATAAAGCGGTCGATATAGATGAGTGGTCGATCTGTGGAGGTGTTCGGTTAGAGAGGTTTTACTGGATATATAAGTCATATATATATATGCATGGGTAAATACATATATACAGTAAACCCTCTTTAAATCGACCGACGTTTGGACCGACTATAAGTGGTCCATTTAGGGAGGTGGTCATTTCGGGGAGTTAAAATATGGTTAGAATGGCATTGTTGGGACCCAAATAAAGTGATCGGCATAGGGGAGCGGTGAATCTGTGGAGGTGGTCGGTTAGAGAGGTGTTACTGTGTATAGCCACACCTGAAGTCTCAATGCACGAAGCTTCGTGAGTGTTATGAAAAGCTCTCACCCGGAAAGGAGGGTGCAGGTAAGTCAACGCCCCCCCTCCTCCTCCCCCTCCCCCCCCCCCCAGACACACGATGTCCCCCCCCCCTCCCACCAACCACACACACAAGCCGGTGTGGTGGTTTCAGCGGGTTCCCGTGCTCAGAGGTGTCCCTCGCTTCTGCGCATGCGTCAGAATCTAATAAGGATGGCCGTAATCGATTAACACTACCCGGGCGACTCGGGTCATCCGAGTCGTCAGAAATTCAAATAGAACACGGCGAGTGGAGTCGACAAATACACGTGCCATGTGCAAAAAAAGAATAACTTAGATTAATTAAATGGAAATATAGGTAAACTGGGCCATCATAAAATACTTTAAATCCTATTTTGCTGTATTTTTATCGGTTATTAAAAAAAAAAAAAAGATTGTCCACCCGAGCGCGGAGAAGCGTATTCGATTATTCGACCCGAGTTTGTAGGATGTGCGCATGCGCCAATAAGTGGCTCAGGTGACCCGAGTTGATGCGAAATCCGCGCAGAAGCAGAAGCAGCGCAGAAGCGAGGGACACCTCTGAGCACGGGAACCCGCTGAAACCACCACACCGGTGTAGGACGTTCAAGACACTACGCCGTTCAAAACACTACGGTAGTGTTTTGAACTTAGGTTGAAAACACTACTGTTAAGTTCAAAACACTACCCCTACATACGTTCAAAACACTACCCAAGTTCAAAACACTATCATGACAAGCTGACCCTGCTGTGGCATTTGAAGCGCGTATTAGTATACACTGATAGAGCTGCGGCATGTGCACCATGTATTACGCTGATGGTGCTGCCGTGTGTGCGACACATGTTAGTATACGCTGATAGTGCTGCGGCGTGTGCGCCACGTTTTAGTATACGCTGGTGGTGCTGGCATTGTTTGGCATTAATAGGATAGTCAGTACCTTCCATGTTGCTAGGATGTAAAACAATAACCTCTGAAAACAACCCCTACTACCCCACCTTACTACATACTGCCCTGTAGTGTTTTGAAATTAAAGGTAGTGTTTTGAACTTGAGGATAGTGTTTTGAGCGTGGCCACAGTAGTGTTTTGAACCTACCTTCAGCTAGGTTGAAAACACTACCATAGTGTTTTTGTGGGGTAGTGTTTTGAACTTACTACACCGGTGTCGCAGTTTCAGTTCCCAGCAGTTTCAGTTCCCACAATTGCTTCTGCGCATGCGTAAAAATCTAATGGCATCGTCTCCGCATTGTCAATGGTCGTGAGCAATGTTCACACATAAAAAGTGAAATATCTCTAAAACCAAACCAGCTAGAAACAAATTGCTTGGTACACATATAGAAAACATGTTTACCAACACCATTGTATTAAACTGATATGGTTAGGGTTCTGGATTTCTATTAATTTTGAATAATGTTTTGCACTGCGCGTACCCCCAAACTCAATGCATTGTCAATGTTTGTGAGCAATCTTCATGCAGAAAAAGTGATATATCTCTAAAACCACACCACCTAGAAACAAATCGCTGGGTACACATATAGAAAACATGTTTACCGAAAAGATTATATTAAATTTATAAGGTTACTCACACTGACACTATAGTGACAGCGATTTTCGGCGATCGGCGATGGTTTAAATCGGGCTAATGTTGAGACATGCGCAGACAATGCTTTGACGCATGCGCAGATGCTTTTGTGGGAACTTCAACTGCTGGGAACTGAAACTGCGACACCGGTGTCACAGTTTCAACGCCCGGTCAGTTTCAACGGCCCGTATAGACTCAAACTCAAGGCATTGTCAATGGTCGTGAGCAATCTTCATACAGAAAATACAGCAAAAGTGAGATATCTCTAAAACTACATCACCTATTAACAAATCGCTTGGTACACATATAGAAAACATCTTTACCAAAAAGACTGTATTAAATTTATAAGGTTAGGGTTCTTGATTAGTATTAATTTTGAATAAAACTAAGGTTTTGCACTGCGCGTACCGTCAAATTCAAGGCATTGTCAATGGTCGCTAGCAATCTTCATACAGAAAATACAGGAAAAGTGATATATCTCTAAAACCGCACCACTTAGAAACAAATCGCTTTGTACACATGTAGAAAACATCTTTACCAAAAACATTATATTAAATTTATAAGGTTAGTGACGATGATATTAGATTTTGACACATGCGCATGAAACTGACCGGGCGCTGAAACTGACCGGGCGCTGAAACTGCGACACCGGCCCACCATGTAACCAAATCTCCGGATCTCACATTCCACAAACTGAATGAACCTGGCGGAGTGTGCGTGTGAGGTGGGGGGGGGGGGGGGGGGGGGGGGGGGGGGGAAGCGGGTGTGATATTAAAGCTCCTCTCGTGGCAAATTAAAATAGGGACATTTAAAGAAGAAGAAGAAGTAGGGATGGGAGGAAGAAGGGAAAGGGGAAAAGGAAGACAAGGCCATGAGTTGATTTAAAGGGATTTGTTGATGGTTAAATGTTGATAAATGGAGCAGGTGGTGGTGGTTGTGGGGCGGGAGGATATGGAAGGGAAGGGGGAGGGGGGGGGGGGGACTATGGGGAGGGGAGGAGGCGGAAGGGGTGGGTGAGAGGGACTGGGAAGTAGGGGAAGTAGGGGGGAAGGGGAGGAAGGGGAGGTGGGGAAGGGGGGGATGAGGGGGAGGAGGGGGAGGGGGGGGGATGGGGAGGGGGGAGGGGGGAGGGGAGGGAGGAGGGGGCAGGGGAAGGAGGGGGAGGAGCGGGGGGGAGGGGGGAGAGGAGGAGGGGATGGAGGGGAGGAGCGGGGGAGGAGGGGGGGGCGGGGTAGGTAGAAGGGGAGGAGGGAAGGATGAGGAGGGGAAGGGAAGGATGGGGCAGGGGGAAGGAGGGGGAGGGGAAGGAGGGGAGGGGAGGGAAGGGGAGGGGGAGCGGGAGGAGAGGGAGGAGGAGGGGATTAAGGCGAGGAGGGGAGGAGGGGAGGAGGGTAGGAGGGGAGGAGGGGTAGAAAGGGGAGGAGGAGGGGAGGAGGGGGAGGAGGATCGGGAGGAGGGAGAGGTGGGGGAAGGGGGAGGAGGGATGGGGAAGGGGGAGGAGGGAGAGGAGGGGGAGAGGAGGGGAGGAGGGGAAGAGGGGAGGAGGGGAGGAGAGGGGGGATTTCAGTTACAGTTTAATTAAAGTTGCACAGTCCGATCGCGTTCGAATTTTTGTCTTATTTTTTAGATAAATATATCAAATTGATCGTTATGACCTACTCATCATTAGTCCCGGGTGATTTTGATTAAAACCAAAAAAAAGGCCAGTTTTGAAGCAATTTGAACTGAAAGAACCAAAAACAAGCTTTCCAAAAGTCTTCTCACTATGACACAGATTACTCTCTGGCGATGGTCATGTGATGTGAGTTGACCTAGTAATGTGTATATGTTCTAGAACCTGACTAATGCCACATATGGTATCTGGAATGAGGGCAAGACAAATCTGGTCATGAGATTGACCTAATTCGTTTGTGGCCTCCCTGCCTAATGACTTCCTCAAAGTAAGGATGAGGTAGTTAGTGGAGATTATTCTGTATATACGCTCTCCCAAACCACTAGTTAAAGAACCAATATCTAAAGCCGTGTTCACACCCCCAACTTTAGGCCGAACTAGATAAGGCGAACTAGATGAGGCGAACTAGTGTCGTGTCCACACACGGAGCGGATTAAGGTGGAAATCGATATTGCGCATGAGCAAGTCCAAACTAACCAGCGCCAGTTTCGGTTAGTCGACATCGGCACGAGAGAGCGTGGATTTGACCTAGATATGTATGGACTGAATCATATTGGTTTGGAACAGTCAAAACTTCTGCTGGGCAGTGAAAACCTTAAAATATATCATGAAAAAAATATCTGTGCACCTCTAGCAGGTTCATAGAGCAAATTTACCAAAAAGTCAACAAACTCAGGTCTCGACTGTGACATCCTTAATCCCCCTCATTTAAACCGCTACCGTCCATACAGGCGATATGGGCCGACTTAAGCTATTTCGCTTCTTTTAAACCACCTCGCGATGCGGCCTACTTGAGGCGAACTAGATGAGGCGACTGAGCCCTAATCCGCCTCAGCGTCGCGTCCACACTGCCAATGTGAGCCGACTTAGATGAGGCGCACTAGATAAGGCGACTTAACGCCCAGGTGTGAACACGGCTAAAGTTTGGTATAATGATTCAAATGTAGATAAGTATTTTCATTTAGAAAAATATATATATCCTCAGACTATGCAACTTTAAAGGTGCATAATCCGATGCCTTGAAGCTTCTGCCATATTTCTCTGTCAGATAAACATGTGAAGTTGGTTGGTTCGTTGTTTGAGTTTTACCCCTGGCAACATCTAAGGTCATATCAGGAGGGGTACGGAGTTCTGACACTGTTCACTCATGGCGACATTATAGTGCTGCCTCACTGGGAGACCAGGTCACCAGCACCATGACCTCATATCCCACTCAGTCACATTATCCTAACACTGAGCCAACCAGTCCTTTCCCTATCCTAGTAATGCCGAGAGCCTGACTAGGAAGCGACAAATATCGATTTTTAAGTCATTGGTTTGACTCGACCAGGGTTCGAATCCCACGATCTCCCAAAACGGGAGACGGGAGCTCAACTCATTTTGATCAGTCAATCAATAGTTCCGTCCTCTAGTCGAGGGTTGGATGCAATGGTTCTCCACTTGCCCCGATGGTGTGCTGTTCTGATAGACTGTGAATAATTCAAGCCTGTCCACTGTGAAATATTTGTAAACCATGATGTTCTTGGTCTCCCTCTCCCTCTGCTGCCATTCACCTTCCCTTCCAACAATGTATGGTATATTGAACTCTGACGAATGATGTGGCCAAAATAAATAAGTTTCTTTGTCTGTATAGTGGCAAACAAGCATTTCTTATTTTTAATTTTTCTGAGAACTTCTTTGTTGGTGATCTTTGTCCATAACATACATTTGTGCATATATTGTGGCATCTGTTTAGCCGGGGGAACGGCCAGCGCACCACGTGGTGGGTTTGATCATTTTGATTACACAGTACAGGCTGAGTGAGCTGTCTTGGTATTATGGGGTCTTTGTACAAACATAGACACTAATAAAGTCTGTACTAGACTACTAAATGACTGAAACATACAATCCTCCAAGCATTGTTTATCCCATCATTACTAACAACCTACTTACTCAAACTACTTCATGTAGTCAAAAAACACACCTGAGGTATTAACCTTTTCAAGATAACCCTATAAGCTAACCACACTTCTATCTAACAGAATAAACAAACCATTCTAACTAACTACTCACTCCATCTCAAAATGTTAACTCCAACAACATGATAGTTTTGCAATTCACAACATAGTAGGCATACAAACCTATGAAGGAAAACTATGTACCTAACCACTCCGTAATGTAAAGGTCTAATCAATACACATGTATGTATCAAGTGTGTAGGAATACAACATATAACTGCTATTTTTGTATGTGAATTGTCAAACTATACCATATGTAAGTCTTTGAATGTTTGATATTGTTATTTCAGCTGATTTGGGCTAGCTGCATATATTGTAAATAACTGTATTGTCACATGGCTGGAAGACCAGTGCTACGGCGCTGACAAAAGACTTTATTCAATGAATAAACTATATTTACAACAACAACAAATATATATTTTCATCATCCTTCGATAAGTCCACATCTCAAATGCTGCTAAACGTTTGTACATTTTCTTAGAGATTGTCCATGTCTCAGCCCCATACATTAGAGTAGACCACACATAACACTGAAGAATACGCTTCCTTGTATGTATTAATATCTTACTTGATGTTAACACTCTATACATTTTGGAGAATTTTGTTTCGGCTATTGTTATCCTTCTCTTAATTTCTTCCTCACATCTCCCATCATTTGTAATCTTTGATTTCATTTTGATACTTTCATCAAAAAGTTAACGTTTTTATCGATCTAGAATTTGGTGCTTTCATGGAAAAGTTTATGCTTTTGTCAAACTATACAGCTTTGATTTCCGGAACGCTCTAATCACCCCCACCCCACTACAGCACCGTCCCTTACCCCCCCCCCCCCCACTCCCTCCCCTATACACACCCCACTCTCTCTCCCTCTCACTCTCTCTCTCTCTGTCTGCGCAAGTGGATATAACCACATCCTCCACTCACACACACTCACACACTCACAAATGCACTCACACACACTGACACACACTCACACACACACTGACACTCACACTCACACACGCCAACTCACACAGACTCACACACACGTTCACTCACAGTCACACACACTCACAAATGCACTCACACACACTCACACACACTCACACACACTGACACTGACACTGACACACGCCAACTCACACAGACTCACACACACACGTTCACTCACAGTCACACACACTCACAAATGCACTCACACACACTCACACGTACACACACTCACAATGACACACACACCCTCACACACACTCACACACGCACTCACAGACACTCACGCACTCACACACTCACTCACACACACTCACACACTCTCACACACACTCACACATACATTCCATCCTGTCTCGGTGGATGATAATTGCACAGATGGAACTGGAAACCGACACAATGACCCCAGTGTGACAGACTGAATGCAACTCACTCACACACTCACTCACACACACTCACACACACTCACTCACACTCACTCACTGACACACACTCACTCACACACACTCAATTACACTCACACACACTCACTCACACACACTCAGTCACACTCACACACACACACTCACGGTCACACTCACACACTCACTCACACACACTCACTCACACAGACACTCACTCACACACACTCAGTCACACTCACACAGACACTCACATACATACACTCACACACACACACTTGCGCATATACATTCCACCCCGTCTCGGTGCATGATAATTGCACAGATGGAACTGTGAAACCGACACACTAACCCCGTGTGACAGACTGAATGTAACACACACTCACAAAAATACTCACATACACACTCACATACACACTCACACACATACTCACACACACACTCACACTCATACATTCAGACACACTCTATTTGACATGTGCGCAGACCTGGGCCACGTTTAGTGTCCGTCTCGGCAACGTCTCGGCGATGCTTTTTGGCTTATTTGCGTTCAGGGTATGTCTCGGCGACGTCTCGGGGTCACCTCCCTTTTCAGATAGGAGACAAAAAGCGCCTCGAAAATGGCCGCCGTATCCAGTGGTTTCAGACAATCACAGCGCAGCTTTTCCATTGCAAATGGCCACCGCCTATGGGGGCGGCCATTTTCGAGACAACCAACTGCGTTTGCCGTTCAGACTAGCATGACGTCAGTGCCATCTCCGAGGCGCCTCTGAGACGGACCCTGAATGCAGCCCTGGTTAGTCCCTCCTGAGACAGACAGGGCTGCTGAACAACCCATTAGAGACCAGACTGGATGGCCGAATGAGTTGAGCATCCGTCTCCTGTTTTGGGAGGTCGGGGGATCTGAACCCATGGGTTAGAACCCTGGTCGAGTCAAACCAATGACTTCAAAATTGGTACTTGTCACTACCTAGCCTGGTGCTCGGCATTATTAGGATAGGGCACGGACTGATTGGCTCAGTGTCAGGATAATGTGACTGAGTGGGATATCAGGTCATGGTGCTGGCAGCCTGGTCTCCCAGGGGGGCAGCACTATAAAAGTCACCAAGAGTGTGCACTGTCACAAGTCGGTACCCATCCTGATATGACCTTAGATGTTGGCATGACGTAAAACTCCAACAACCGTCACCATCGACCCACCCTACTCCGCCTCGCCCTCACCCCATTCTTTCCCACCCCACACCCTCTGCCTCCCCGTCATCCCCCACATCCCCCCTACTCCCCCTCAACCTTATCCCCCACCTCTCCCCCCTCTCCCATCCCCATTTCCCCCACCTCCCTCTCTCCCATCTCCCACTTCCTTCCCTACCCCCCTCATCCCCGTCCCCATCCCCCCTCCTCTTCCCCCACCCCTCCCCCATCACACCACCCCACCCCTATCCCAGCCCGGAGATATAGACCCCTTTCAATGTTTATAAACATTGTGTATGTGCGCGCAGCTTGGCTTCAGAACGAAGGAACACTGCCATTGAGTTTACTGGTATGAACAATGCAAAACGTTTATTTTATTCAAAATTAATATTAATGCAGAACACTAACCATATGAATTTAATATAATCTGTTCGTTGAATATGTTTACTATATGTGTTCCAAGCGGTTTGTTTCCAGGTGGTGAGGTTTTAGAGATATTTCACTTTTTCAGTATGAAGATTGCTCACGACCATTGACAATGCATTGAGTTTGCCGGTACGCGCATTGCAAAACATCTATTTTATTCCAAATTAATAGAAATGCAGAACCCTAACCATATGAATTTAATATAGTCTATTCGGTGAATATGTTTTCTATATGTGTACCAGACGGTTTGTTTCTAGGTGGTGTGGTTTTAGAGATATTTCACATTTTCTGTATGAAGATTGCTCATAGCCATTGAGTTTGTAGTGTGACCATGTGTCGTCCTGCAGCCAAACAACGCGCGCACTGACCTAGATACCTATGCTGACGTCATATGAAATAGGTCTATAGGCTCAGTATGTTAAAAGAGAGCCAAACAAGGAGAACACATGGTGGATGTACCAGCATGAGTTTCCGGGTGTGAGGGCAGCTTGTGAGTGTGTGTGAATGTGTGTGTGAATGTATGTGTGAATGTGAATGTGTGAATGTGTGTGAATGTGTGTGTGAATGTGTGTGTGAATGTGTGTGTATGTGTGTGAATGTGTGTGTGAATGTGTGGGTGAATGTGTGTGTGAATGTGTGAATGTGTGTGAATGTGTGTGTGAATGTGTGTGTGAATGTGTGTGTGTGAATGTGTGTGAGTGAGTGAATGTGTGTGTGAATGTATGTGTGAATGTGAATGTGTGTGTGTGTGAATGTGTGTGTGAATGTGTGTGAATGTGTGTGTGACTGGTGTGTGAATGTTGTGTGAATGTGTGTGAGTGGTGTGTGTGAATGTGTGTTTGTGAATGTGTGTGAATGTGTGTGAATGTGTGTGTGAATGTGTGTGTGAATGTGTGTGTGAATGTGTGTGTGAATGTGTGTGTGAATGTGTGTGTGTATGTGTGTGTGAATGTGTGTGTGAATGTGTGTGTGAATGTGTGTGTGTGAATGTGTGTGTGAATGTGTGTGTGAATGTGTGTGTGAGTGTATGTGTGAATGTGTGTGTGAATGTGTGTGAGTGTGTGTGTGTGTGTGAATGTGTGAATGTGTGTGTGAATGTGTGTGAATGTGTGTGTGAATGTGGTGTGTGTGAATGTGTGTGAGTGTGTGTGAATGTGATGTGTGTGTATGAATGTGTGTGAATGTGTGTGTGAATGTTGTGTGTGAATGTGGTGTGAATGTGTGTGTTAATGTGTGTGTTAATGTGTGTGAATGTCTGTGAATGTGTGTGAATGTGTTGTGAATATGTGTGTGAATGTGTGAGTGTGTGTGGTGTGTATGTGTGTGTATGAATGTGTGTGAATGTGTGTGATGTGTGTGTGAATGTGTGTGTGAATGTGTGTGAATGTGTGTGAATGTGTGTGTGAATGTGTGTGAATGTGTGTGTGAATGTGTGTGTGAATGTGTGTGAATGTATGTGAATGTGTGTGTGAATGTGTGTGAATGTGTGTGTGAATGTGTGTGTGAATGTGTGGATGTGTGTGTGAATGTGGGTGATGTGAATGTGTGTGTGAATGTGAATGTGTGTGAATGTGTGTGTGGAATGTGTTGTTGTGAATTTGTTGTGAGTGGTGTGTGAATGTGTGTGTGAATGTCGTGTGTGAGTGTGTGTGAATGTGATGTGTGTGAATGTGTGTGTGAATGTGTGTTGTGAATGTGATGTGAGAATGTGTGTGTGACAGTGTGTGTGAATTGTGTGTGTGGAATGTGTGTGAATGTTAGTGGGTGTATGAATGTGTGTGAATGTGTGTGAAGTGTGTGTGAATGTGTGCATGAATGTGTGGTGAATGTGTGTGAGTGTGTCTGTGTGTGTGAGTGTGTGAGAGTGTGCGTGTGTGTGAGTGTGAGTGTGAATGTGTGTGAGTGTGCATGTGTGAGTGTGTGTCTATGTGTGTGCATGTGTGTGAGTGCATGTGTGTGAGTGTGAATGTGTGTGAGTGTGTATGTGAGTGTGTGTGTGTCTGTGTGAGTGTATGTCAGTGTGTGAGTGTGTGTATGTGTGCACGTGTGTGTATGTGTGCACATGTATGTGAGTGTGTAATTGAGTGTGTATGTTGGTGTGTGTGTGAATGTGTGTGTGAGTGTATGTGAGTGTGTATGTGAGTGTGTGTGTGATTGTGTGTGTGAATGTGTGTGTGAATGTGTGTGTGAATGTGTGTGAATGTGTGTGTGAATGTGTGTGTGAATGTGTGTGTGAATGTGTGTGAATGTGTGTGAATGTGTGTGAATGTGTGTGTGAATGTGTGAGTGAATGTGTGTGTGAATGTGTGTGAATGTGTGTGTGAATGTGTGTGTGTGAATGTGAATGTGTGTGAATGTGAATGTGTGTGAATGTGGGAGTGAATGTGGGTGTGAATGTGTGTGATGATGTGAATGAGTGTGAATGTGAATGTGTGTGAGTGTATGTGTGAATGTGTGTGTGAATGTGTGAGCATGAATGTGTGTGTGAATGAGTGTGTGAATGTGTGTGTGAGTGTATGTGTGAATGTGAGTGTGTGTGTGAATGTGTGTGAATGTGTGTGTGAGTGTATATGTGAATGTGAGTGTGTGTGAATGTGTGTGAGTGTATGTGTGAATGTGTGAGCGTGAATGTGTGAGTGTGAATGTGTGTGAGTGTGTGTGAGTGTGTGTGTGAATGCGAGTGTGTGTGTGAATGTGTGTGTGAGTGTATGTGTGAATGTGAGTGTGTGTGTGAATGTGTGTGAATGTGTGTGAGTGTATGTGTGAATGTGAGTGTGTGTCTGAATCTGTGTGTGAATGTGTGTGTGTATGTGTGTGTTTGAGTGTGTGTTTGTGACTGTGCACATATGCGTCTGCGCATGTTCCTTTATTACACCATCAAAGCCAAATGATGATCCCCCTTGGTGCCATATGATGAGGTTTTCGCTTTCTCCTTGCGGGAGATCAGGAGCCCAGTCGAGTCAAAACCAATGAGTTATCAAATTGATACTTGTCGCTTCCTATTTATTGGCTCGGCATTATTAGGATAGGGCA
>CM059203.1:4533208-4715927 GCA_030323885.1 Branchipolynoe longqiensis
ACCTCGCCCTTCTGACCCTCATCAACCACCCCGACTTCCCCGCCCACTCCGCCCCCGGATTACACCACCACATCCTCACTGTCCTCCAGGATCACCTCGTCTACCCATGGGCGACCGTCCGCCATTATTCCGAGACGGTGTTTACTTGGATCGCGGACGGCCGACTCCCCCACGGGTGGCACGACCCAGTGGCCCTGAACCTCCTTAGGGTCGAATGCATAGCAATGCCACCCCAGCAGACAACCACCACCGCGCCCCGCCCTCTCGACCACCCAAGATCCCGGCCCCAGCCCCGCCCCCAGACCGACACCCGGGTAACCTACAACAAGGAGACCCACGGAGCCCCCTGCTACCCATGGAACCGGGACCCCTCCTCCTGCACCCAGGCCACCCCGGGGGAGGCCCACGGCCAAGGTGCCGCAAAGCACCGCCACACGTGCGCCTACTGTGCGAATGTCCGCAAGGTGCTGACTATGCACAGCGAGGCTGATTGCTTGACAAAGCGCGCACGGGACCGGCCCACAGCTTCCGCCTCACCGGATTTTCAGTGAGCCGGCACCTCCCGCCCGGCCCGGAGGCCCCCGACCGGCCCACCTGTCTCGACCAAGCCGCCCCGTCCACCACTCCCGACCCGAAGGCTCCCAGTCGGCCCAAGGTTCCCTTAAAAACCGCCCGGTGCACCCCTAGCAGCCCCCCTGACACTACTCGCCGGAGCACCAGCGGCTCCCCCGAGGCATGGCCTGACCGCCGCCTCGGCACCACCCTCTGTTCCGGGGCTCAACACCCCGCCTGTAAGGCTCTCATCGCCGACCACCAACCCTTCACCATCACCCTCGACTCAGAAGGTCACCTCGACCCCGGCGATACCGCCTTCCTCTGCCCCCCTGACGACCGCCCTCCCGACCTCCCCGATACCCCCGACCCCCCGCCCGCCCCTGACCCCCCCCACCCCGCAGGATTTTGCTGCCCCCCTCACCCGCCCCCGCCGCACCTCCTCCCCCTCCCCGCCCCACCAACCCCCCACCCCCCCCACCCTCGACGAGCCCACCGTCGACGTTATCGACCCCGACCTCCAAGCTACCCTCCCTGCCGCCCCCTCCTGCGGTCCCACCCCCTCCCACTACCGCCCTACCATCATCGCCTCCTGGCCCCACATCTCCGGCGAGGCGTGGGATCGCTACCCCATTTTCCGCCACACCTACACCACCCTCCGGGAAGCGGGCCTCCCTAATTTTTTGGCCGCCCGCATCCCCCTCCCCTCAGGCCTCCACATCCCTGCCTGGCGCTCACGCCTCCAGGACTACCCCGACCCCGCCGTCCTAGACCTCCTGGAGTTTGGGTTCCCCGTGAATTACTCCGCCTCAACCCTCCCCCGCCCTTCCTACTCCAACCATCGTGAGCCCCCCGACTTCCTGAAACACATCCAGGCCTTCGTCGACATGGAGCTTGCCCTCGGCGCCCTCATCGGCCCTTTCTCTGTCCCCCCCTTCTCTCCCTGGACGCAGGTCTCTCCCATGATGACCCGCCCCAAGGCCGACTCGGAAAAAAGGCGGGTCATCGTCGACCTCTCCTATCCCCGAGGTGCCAGCGTGAACTCGGGCATCCCCCGACGCGAGTACCTCGGGGAGCCCCACGCCTACACCCTCCCCTCCGTCGCCGACGTGGGCCGCCGCCTCATCACCCAAGGCGCAGGGGCCTACGTCTGGTCGGCGGACATCTCCCGGGCCTACCGCCAGCTCCGTGCCGACCCCTTCTCCTGCCCCCTCTTCGGGATATGTTTAGAGGGTCGAACCTACGTAGACCTCGCCCTCCCCTTCGGCTGCCGCTCCTCGGGCGCGGCCTGCGTCCGCGTCACCTCCGCGGTGGCTTGGATCATTAGGCGCGAGGGTTTCCATGCCCTCGTCTACGTCGACGACTTCATCGGGTGCGAGGGCTCCTACCTGAGGGCGTGCCAGGCCTTCGACGCCTTCCTCACCCTCACCGCAGCCCTCGGCCTCGACGTAGCACCCGGAAAGTGCCATCCCCCCGCTGTCCGCCTGACCTGGCTCGGCTTTGCCCTCGACAGCGAGGCGATGACCATCCGGGTGGCCCCCGACAAGATCCAAGCCCTCGTGGACGACTGCGACGACCGCATCGCCCGCCCCACCCTCCGGTAACAAGAGCTACAGAGCCTGCTCGGCCGCCTGAACCATGTCAGCAGCTGCGTGCTCCCGGGCCGCAAGTTCATGGCTCGGCTCCTCGGGGCGCTGCGCGGCTGCCTCGGGGCCTCCACTCTCACCCTCGCGGACGACGCCCTCCGGGACCTGAGGTGGTTCGCCGCCTACGGGCGGATAACAAACGGCCTCTGCCTCCTCAGGGCCCCCGAGAGTCGCCGGCTGGTGCTTGAGTGCGACTCCTGCCTCACCGGCGGCGGAGCCTTCTCATCCTCCCACTTCTACGCCCGAGGGTACTCGGAGGAGTTCCGGACGCGGTACCCGACCATCCATGAGCTCGAGGCGGTTAACCTTGTCGTCGCCCTGCGCGCCCTCCCCTCGGACGACGTCGCAGGGGCGACGGTCACAATCAACACCGACAACATGGCCTCCGCTGTCGCGCTCGAGTCGGGCCGCGCCCGAGACCCTACCCTCGGGACTTGCGCTCGGGAGCTCTGGCTCATGGCGGCCACCGGCTCTTTCCAGCTCCACATCGTCCACAAGCCCGGGGCGGACCTCCTCCTCGCCGATGCCCTCAGCCGCGCCCACCTTCCCGCCCCCTGGGCCGAGACAGCCCGCGGCGAGGTGGCTCGCTTCGGGCTCCTCCCAGTCGAGGTTTCTCATGACGTTTTCCCCTTCTTCCCCGGGCTCTAGGTTTCCCCCCTGCCGAGGTTGCCGCCGTTGCCCGCTTCAGAGTCGCCGCCCTCGCCCCGGCAACCTGGAGGAATCGACGTCGCCAGGCCGAGGACTACGTCACCTACGCGGTTGCCCGAGGCGCGGACCCCCTCGCGCCCTCGGCGTTCGACGTAGCCGCCTTCACCGCCGCCCTCTACCTCCGCGGCCTCGCCCCCGCCTCCGTCAAGAACACCCTCTCGGGGGCCCGGTCGTGGGTCGAGGGCGCCGGGGGCCTCACCTCGGGCTTTGACGCCCGCCTCCCCAAGGACGTCTGCCGAGGCAGGGAGCGGTCCTCCACCCACGTCCCCCGGCAAGCGCCTCCTCTCTCCCCGCAGCATCTCACCCTGGTCGTCACCCACCTCGAGCGAGCGGGTCCCGCCTCGCTCGTGCCTCGGGCCGCGCTCCTCCTCGGGTACTTCGGGATGCTCCGGCAGTCCAACCTGCTGGCCCAGAGTCCCGAGGGGTGGGCCGGCCCCCACACCCTCACCCGCGACGACGTCCGCCCCGCGCCCGGAGGGCTCCGCCTCCTGATCCGCAGCTCCAAGACGATCTCCAGCCCCTCGGGCGCGGTCGCCCTCTTCATCCCCGCCATCCCCGGATCCTCCCTCTGCCCCGTGTCGGCCTGGTCCGCCGCCGTCGCCCTCTGCCCCGCCGCCCCAGATGCTCCCGCCTTCATAATGCCCTCCGGCCGCCCGCTCGACCCGAGGTCCCTCACCGCGCTGCTGTGAGGGGCCCTGCAAGCCCAAGGAGTGCCGACGCCCGAGGCCTACACCCTCCATAGTCTCCGTCGAGGGGCCGCCCAGGCCTGCCAACGCGCCGGGGTTCCCCTCCCCGAGATTATGGCTCAGGGCACTTGGACCTCCGAGGCGGTCCATGCCTACGTGCCCCGCCTCGCCCCCTCGGGCGCGCCGCGAGCCCTCTCCGCCGTTTTGGTGGAGGGCTCCTCGGCTCCCCCTCACTGACAACCTGACCTTCACCACGAACTCTTGCTCCTTCTGAGCCCACACAGTGACTCTCTTGCCTTGCTCCTTATGAGCCCTTTTATCCTCATGTTTATTGCCTTGCTCCTTATGAGCCCTTTATCTCCATGTCATTGTTTCTTGCATTGCTCCTCATGAGCCGATTACCTATTGTTATCCCTGTACTTAACCTGTTTTCCTCTGTATTTCCTGAGGCGCACAATAAACGCCTCTTTCTCCACCCCTGCCTTGTTTCCTCCTTTTCGCGCATCGGTCGTAATGCGTAGCATTACGTTTGATGCGAGGAAAGGAGGAGACCCTCCCCCGCCCCGGGCTGTCGCGCAGCTTGACACCTCGCCCGACGCCGCCGCGACTCGCTCCCTCCCCCGCCCTCTGCCGCGCAGCATTCGCGCCTCACCCGACGCCCGCTGCTCCCCACCTTTCCCCCCGCCCTCCCCCGGGCCGGCAGCCTTCACCCCTCACCTGCTGTCGCCCTCCTCCTTTCCCTTATAAGGCCGCCTCCGGCCTCCCTCAGGCACTCGCCCTCCTGCCGCTTTCCAGATCTCACCTCTTTTTCTCCACCCACACACCCATCTCTCTTTCTCTCTCTTTCTTCCTTCTGGTGGAGGGCTCCTCGGCTCCCCCTCACTGACAACCTGACCTTCACCACGAACTCTTGCTCCATCTGAGCCCACACACTGACTCTCTTGCCTTGCTCCTTCTGAGCCCTGTTATCCTCATGTTTATTGCCTTGCTCCTTATGAGCCCCTTCATATCCATGTCATTTCTTGCATTGCTCCTCATGAGCCTTTTACCCCTTGTTACCCTTGTATTTAACCTGTTCCTCTGTATTCCCTGAGGCGCACAATAAACGCCTCTTTCTCCACCCCTGCCTTGTTTTCCTCCTTTTCGCGCATCAAGCTTGTCTGTATAAACATATTTATGATATATAACCTTCTTCCTTCATTGCAGGGGTGTCATTGTATGTTTTAAAGCTAATGACCTTTGGACCAATGGCACCGGCGGGTCCGACAACAGTTCCAGGTAGATTCAATGTTTAAAAAATAAATAAATAGAAATAAGGCCCCCCTGCACACAAAAAATGGGTGATCGGCCCCTGATTTATTTATATATTTGATTTGGGTGAAAAACTATTAAATGAAAAGGGCAAGTGGAGTTAGAAATGGAAAGGGGAGTGGAGTTTGTTGTTTGTTGTTGTTTTACGTCCTAGCAACATCTAAGGTCTTATAATATCAGGACGGGGAGAGTGGGGTGGATGGAGTGAGAAATAGAATGGGGAGTGAAGAGGATGGGGGAATGGAAAGGGAAGTTGGGGGGAGGGAGGACTGGAGAGAAATTGGATTGGTGATAGGGAGGGAATTGGGAAGGGGAGGGAGCAGGGTCGAGAGCAGAGGGGGGGAGGACCAAAAAAAAACCTGCCCGCCCGACCCAGATTTTTATTTCAAAAGGACGGTCACCAAGTTTTGTTGTTCCTAAATAACTTCACGATATGGATCGTTCTCTGAAGCTGGGTGCCACGTTTGTGACATGGACACTGAAAGTGAAAACATTAAAAATAATAGCAGAATCCAAGTTCATAATGAAGGCTTATGTGTTGTGAATATGTCAGGGTTGAAAAAAAAAAAGAAAAGCTATTTCACTTTTTGATTTTGATCTTATGCAAATTGAGTAATATAGTAAAATGTAACATGTACACTTTCTTTTGGTGTGCACATCGAAATTCTGATAGCATAGGCATCAGCAGTAACTGGCCCAGTTAAACTGCCTTAATATTGCTTTTTATGCAGCAATACATGCTTGATATGTGCACTCGTGTCTAGGCTCGATATATAAGATCCAATCTAGGTAGATCATTTTGTTTTGAAAAGTTTATGCTTTCATCAGACTATGGAGCTTTAATCCAAAATTTAAATTGACAGATCAACTTGTGCATAATTCACCACACGAACAAGGAGCCCATGTTATGGAATTTTTAATGAACAATACTTGTAAGACAGTAAGTAGAGTAAGGAAGAGCAATATGATGACAGTTGAAAGTTTGACTCAGGACCTCAATCCCATGCGTATGACTGTTCGTTTGAAGGGTTGGGTGGGCGGCTGAGTTGAATCGGTCTGTTGAGTTGCTCATCTGACTGCCGGGTTGGAAGTGAGGAATAAGGTTCGTTGATTTCCAATGAAGGGCCCATGACGTCATCGTCTCGCGAGGTATGATCGGGACGTCAGAATCTCATGGTGCTGGTTCTGGGTGAGACCAATAGGAGGCCAGGTGGGGGAACACTCCAGGTGGCGCCACCGTAGGGCTCCTTGTTCGTGCGCAAATTACCCATGTTGGTGAACCACCATGAACAATTTGCCAGACAAGGTTTGTTTGTTTGTTGTTGTTTTACGTCCTAGCAACATCTAGCAACATCTTTGTTTGCATTCATGTTGTTCTTTTGTTCTTTGAGCTTCTCAAACTTAGCTTTGTACCACGTGCATTCGATTTGCAACGTGTTGACCGATACCAGTGGTGCCTGGAGTTTGTTTTGATATTCATTGTCATTGCGGTCGTCCATTGGTTTTGTTTAGTTTTGTCCGTCATTTCCGTTGTCATCTGTACCGTCTCCGTCATTTCCTTCTATATACTTTTTTTGGTGCCCTCCTTCGCCCACTCTTCCTTGACTGTTTGGATTACCAGTCTCACTATCTCATCCTTATCCATATGCTTATCTCCGTGTTCCGTTATTTCCATATGCTCATCTCTATGTTCCGTTATTTCCATTTTGTTATCCCTGATTGTCGTCCTTTCCCGCCATTTTTAACGGCTGGTTATCTGTCGTAGTGTTTATCCTTTTGGTTTTAGTACATTTCCTCCTGTTTGCTGCTTTTACATCCTTGGATATTTATCCTATGGTATCCTGGTGTGTTAATGGGGAAGATCCACTTAGATATGGGTATTATGGACTGTTTAGAACATTGGTTTCTCGCGTTAATCAGTGTCTGCAATAATCAGCGTCCACCACCTGCCGCCATCTTGAATTATAGAATGAAATGTAAGTAAGTGCTTTGGTTTTGAAAACAAATATGTTTCATTGGACCATGCAACATTAAAGCATGGCGGCAGACACTACGCCGCACGCCTACGGAGTTACACTGAACTGTGCTAGGTGGCGGCACGCTAGCCACCGGGAAGAGCCCTTACTGGGCTGCCCTCTACTGGCGACGTGGGACCTGACAAGTTAGGGGGCGGGTCAGTTGACTGTTCATGCCGCGGAGAGCGGATAGGTTTTGGAATAAACCAGTTTGAAGAGTACTGTTACTAAATCTTGGCGTTCTTCTGTGAGTATGTGGCAGTGTGGAAGACCGTGGACCATCACAATACCATACATTAGATATTACATGTCACTACACATTAATGGAATCTTGTGGTGTTCTCTGTGGCAGAGTGGTTAGAGTGTCTGACTCCTAATCTGAAGGTTGGTGGTTCGATTCCCCATGCCCCCATCTCTGCCAATTTGGAATTCCACCGCTGTGTATAACTTACAGCGTCATCAAAGGCCAGTTGCTCTCATACCATGTGTATGTGGTGTAGGTGGTTAAAAATCCCTTGGGTCGGTAAAAGTGTAGGCTCGGGCTTTCTATCGACAAACTGTCTAATGGTGAAAACAAGCCTATTCAGGCTTATCCATGATAGGCAGTATAAATCTTCAACAACAAAAAAGCAACAACAAAAAAGCGTAGTACCCCATATCCCCTCATGTTATTCTCGTGGGGGTGATGGAAATGGCAAATATTGCGCTTAGAACAGGTTTTCGAACCCAAACCCCTTGCATTCCGGGCCCATGTGATAACCATTACACCACCTAGGCCCCCTGATGTCATCAACCTATCCATGCCTACCTGGCTAAATGGCTCCTTGCCTGAGAGGTCAGTACAGACTACTACATGCCCTTGGAATTGTAAATCTTTTAAATGTTTTACATCGGCAACCCACTTGCATATATACAGTTAAACCTCTCTAAATCGACCGATCTTGGGACCGACTTTAAGTGGTCCATTTAAGGAAGTGGTCGGTTTAGAGAGTTAGACAGTTAGAATATCCTTATAATGGTATTTTGGGACCCAAACAAAGCGATCGATATAGGGGAGTGGTCTATCTGTGGAGGGGTCGGTATAGAGAGGTTTTGCTGTATACAGGGTAGGTTCAACAACTATATAATGTGGTAGCTTTACAGGATCCTGGTCATGGCAACAGTGTCATGGTGGGGGGTGATGGAAATGGGAAATATTGCACGTTAGAGCAGGTTTCGAACACACATTTTGTATTGTAGGCTAGTGCGCTAACCATTACACCAACTAGTGGGTGGGGAGCGAGGAGAGGCTTCATAGGTTATGTTTATAAGCTGTTACTCAGTGTTGCAATTGTCGATGTTGCTCGCAACATGGGTAATTGAACAAGCTGGAGTTGGATTCTTATTCAAACGCCCGGTGGCGCCTCCTATACTCAAACTTTAACATTAAATATGTACATCGACATCTTCCACGGTTAGCGGGTCTTTTGGAACTACGCCGAGTAACCACGCAGATATAGCGGATGTGCATATGTAAATTAAATATGACATGGATAGATGAAATCTGTTAGAAAATTACAGGAATTTGGCGCGCTTTGACTTTTCGGTCCGGCTAGCTGCTATATAAAGCCAGCAAAACCCGAACTCGGCCACTACAACTTGGCGGCGGACAGTGATGGACATTCTACTCTGCCATCCGGCCCACCCCACAATAAAAGACTAGAACTATAGGGCTTAAGCATCTCGGGGCCTTCTCTCATTATACTCAGGCATGTACGATTACCATTCTAGTGCATTAAAAAGTCCAAATATATACCATTCATCCGAGTCTGCGTAGTTCAATTACTAAAGAAATTTACTGGTCTTTTTCCTTTCTCGCTCATTCTCTGTTTTGTTGTTGTTCCTGAAAATAGTATTCTTGGATTGCCAAGATGCTCAAGAGAAACACAATGCCAGGAATAATATCATGATATCACCGGATGGAGGACCCTCATTTAAGGTTTCCTGCGATCAAGATACGGATGGGGGTGGTTGGACTGTGAGTACCATTTCTTACTTCCAAAGCTTTTTTTTAACATTTTTTTTTTTTGAGGCTGTATTTATACTGTCCATAGCATATAATCCCGGGTATCCAGTCTTGTTTTCAATGATGGCCAGTTGTTAGAAACCATGTTTTGAGAACATTTCTGTCAGGAAATATCTATTTTCAAAGAAAAACCTACTAAGCGGGGCCGTCTTCAAAGCTGGGTAACACCCTGGTCGAGTAAAACCAATGACTTAAAAATTGAAACTTATCGCTTCCTAGTCTGGCGCTCGACATTATTAGGATAGGGCAACAACTGGTTGATTTAGTGTCAGGATAATGTGACTGAGTGGGATATCAGGTCATCGTGCTGGCAGCCTGGTCTTCCAGTAGGGCAGCACTATAAAGTCACCATGAGTGCGCACTGTCACAAATCAATACGGGTCCTGATATGGACTTCGATGTTGCTCGGACATAAAACAACAACAAACAAATAAACATGGGCATTTAAAAGAATTACAATGCTGGAGGGGTGGGGGGGGGGGGGGGGGGGGGGGGGGGGGGGGGGGGGGGGGGGGGGAGTGTAGTAGTCTGCAGTAACTGTTCAGGCAAAGACCCACATAGACAAGTGGTGTGGATAAGGCGATTGCATCAGGCAGCCTAGGTAGTGTGATGGTTAGCATGCTAGCCTCGGTGTAAAGCTTTCAAATTCCCCCTTGATTGAAGTTCCCCCACGGGAATTTGAAAACGTTTTCAAATTCATCCCATGGGAATTTGAAAACGTTTTCAAATTGATCCCATGGGAATTTGAAAACGTTTTCGTTTTCCCACCCTCCTTTTAACTTTCCCTTCCCTCATTTTTGGGGAATTTTCTTTATTTTTGTTATTTAAAAAAAACTTTTCATGACAAATATGATAATACACAGAGAATAGCATAATGGAATTATTACTAGTACAACAAAACATGTTTCACCCCAAATGACACAAAAAGTCTTCAAGATGGCTAAGAAAAAAATATTATAGGTCTGAATTTTAAAACGTTTTTTAAAAGTTTTTTAAACAATTTTAAATTCCCGGAGGGGGGAATTTGAAAATGGGGGAGGAATCTGAAAACTGTTTTTAATTTCCCTCCCGGGAATCTGAAAAGATTTTCAATTTCACGGGAGGGAAATTAAAAACGTTTTCAGGTGCCCGGGGGGAACTTGGAAAGGGGGGAAATTGAAATCATTACACTGGAACAGACATAAAAATGTCGGTTCAAATCCTACTATAGGTGCAATAAGTTCCCATTTTCATCCACCCCATGACATAATTGTGCATGTTATTCGAAACGAGACACAGGGGGAGGTGGGGGGAGGGAGGGAAGGGGGGCTCTGGAGGGTTTGTTGTCTCTGGCTCCTTGAAGAACATTACAACAAAATTATGCCAATAATTTGAGGGTACAGAGTCGTACCCTCAGACAATTTAGGGGTACAGAATTTGACCCATTTTAACCTCTGGCAAAAACATGTGGGGGTTGGGGGTACCCTGCCACAGAGGAATATAAAGACAGAAAATAGAAATTTTACCTCAGCTTGAAGCTGCATAGTCCGATGAAGCATCACATTTTCAAAACCAAAATAATTATATAGATTTGACTCTACATATCTAACTTAGATATTGATGCACATATTAAGCATTTATTGCCACATAGAAGGGAACACTGAGACAATTTGATAGAACCTGTTACTGTTGAAGCCTATGGTGTGAGAGTTTTGGCGTTCTTGCCAAAACTAAGTTTACATGATTGATTTTCAAATATCTCAAAACTTATCCATTTAAAATAAAAGTTACTTCAACCTGAAATAAGATAGACTATAACGATCAATTTAATATATTTATGTCAGAAAAATTACCAAAACGCAAAACCATCGGGCTATGCAACTTCAAGCCCTATTAGAACCATAACAATAATGCAAACGTAAGAAAAATAAAAATAAACCCAAACTATATCCAGTCATGCCCCCGTCTCATGAATTATATAACAATAGCTTTTACCTGTAGTCCGTTAAAACTAAGCTCTGCACCAATCTCTGGACCACTATTGTGTTGAACTGTCATTATATATATAGTCATGGTCTCTACATTCTCTGCTATATTCCGGACTCGTGCATGGTCCCATTTTAATATAGTGCTGGCATCTGGTGGAATCCACCTGTACCATTATGCGGTAAACCATATCGGTGGCGGTATCTACTTCAGTAACGTGAAAGCACATGTATATAAAGTGGTAATTAAGGTTTATATTATTTTAATGAATCGTAGTATATCGTAGGTATATTGTCTTAGTTCAGTCTATCTTAATCATAACGTGTCGACTACCAGGATGTTCAACCCTAGCCCTTAGGTCTTCCAGATGGGTGGGTGGAGTGGCTGAGAAAAGGCGAGACAGCTCCAAACACCATGCGCGTTCGGATGCTGCGGACGAAGTGAACGGGTGAGCAGCTATTGCTGACGCCACATGGTGGGGACAGTGGTTAATGCTAGATGGCATAGGAGTGCAGGATTCCGGTGTTGCAGTTTCCGCGCCACACCAGTTTTGCCAGGGACACATCTCTTCTGCGCATGCATCAAAATCGAACAGCATCATCACTAACCCTATAAATTTAATATAATGTTTTTGGTAAACATGTTTTCTATATGTCTACCAAGCGATTTGTTTCTAGGTGGTGTCGTTTTAGAGATACTTCACCTTTTCTGTATTTTCTGTATGAAGATTGCTCACAGCCATTGACAATGCCTTTAGTTTGATGGTACGCGCAGTGCAAAACATTAGTTTTATTCAAAATTAATAGAAATCAAGAACCCTAACCTTATCAATTTAATATAATATTTTTGGTGAAGATGTTTTCTATATGTGTACCAAACGATTTGTTTTTGGTAAACATGTTTTCTATATGTGTACCAAGCGATTTGTTTCTTGGTGGTGTAATTTGAGAGATATCTGACTTTTTCTGTATGAAGATTTGCTCACGGCCGTTGACAATGCATTTGAATGGATGTGTCCCTGGCAAACTGGTGTGCCGCGGAAACCGCAACACCGGCTTTACATATAAAGCTGCACCAGGGAAGAACATCATAGGCAGCATGTTGGTTATATTCTTTTCACGCCCCGAATTATCCGCGAGTGACTCGAGTTATGGGCGCAGACATCTTGTGGCCGATGCTGATTGGATGAAATTAGGTCATGAGCAGAATCGATCGAAGTGCCATGAACTCTCAGCGGTTAAATTAAGTTCAGGATTGCTGGTAATGTTCAACATGAGGCAATGGCAAAGTTAACAACACTCATGGTTAGGTGACTCAAAATGGATGCCACTCTGGTCGAAGTAACCAAAGTTAGTAAAAACCATCAAAATTAATATGACATTGCGACCCAGGGAACAGAGAAGTAGGAAGCAGGAGGTGGGAATAACACATGACAGGCAGGGTAACCGGCTGAGTAGTGCAGCTCTACTCAATGCAGCAGTGAGTGACTGGTAACAAGGCCCGACATGCAAGTGAAGTTATGCAGGAATAATTCATAATAGTTTACATGACAAATGAATACATTTCAATCATAATCACGGGACATTTCAATCATCCTAACCAATCATGTCATCAATCAATCATTAATCAATCATTAATCAATCAGCAAATCTACATCCATGCATTACAGTTCAATAATATCAGTTTAAATTTTCTATCAGGTCAATTTGTTGTTTTTTTTGGTTCATTTAGTTTTTTGCTTGGGTTTATTTTTAAAGATAAAGTTAAGTGCATCGGTTGTGGGTGGGTTGGTTAAGAAGATATGTTGCTGCTACAGTGGGCCATGTGCGAGTGGCTATTCCGAGGCTCGCAGGGGCGAGTCTGGGGTTGGGGTTTTGAGGTTGAAGTTGATTGGTTGAGGGGGTTTGTGGGGGTGGCCAGTGGGGTGGCTTGGTGTGAGTGGCAGGTGGGAAGGGCTGCTTACCTGTTCTCTGCACCCCCAGCAATGACAGCAAATGAGCGCCACCCGTTTATTTAACCGAATGTGTCTGGTAGGCACAAAAGAACCTAGATAAAGGATTCACCCGGTACTCGCAGTACACGGGTGAATACCAACCCTATATAAAAACGGTCGAAAAAGCGGGTTAAAGTATTGAGAGCCTAATTTCACAATCTAAGAGGCAACAATTATTCTTTACATATGTCTTATTGATAGCCCTCTACCTTTGAGTTGAAAAATATAATATAATATCTAGTTTAATAAGATTTAAAAGTGAAATCGACGGTGTTCTGGGCCGCCATCTTGTCTTTTTGCATTCTCTCCCATTTCACCAACTCTGTGCTGATATAAGTAACCATTTGACACTGGAGGCAGGCATTCTACTTGCTGTTCCATACTAAAGCTATTTTTGCCCGTATTTAGACTGCGTTGTCTTTCACCTGTGTACTACAAGTACCGGGTGAATCTTTTATCTAAAAAGAACCATGCTATTAGCAACCCATGCAGTGGAATACAATGATCACTTTGGCAGCACTGATTGACAAAGGAGTAGTGATCAGAACGACATTAAAACTTAACCATTTGATATTATATATAGATTCGCTCATTTGCAGATATTCCAGCGGAGGTCTTCGACAGATACTGTAAATTTTGTGCAGAATTGGACTATGTACGCAAAGGGTTTCGGGAACCTGATGCACGCGCACTGGCTTGGCAACAACAGAATTCACCGCCTCACCAAGATAAGAACTTATTTTCTTTGCGTTCTTCTGCAGTCACCAGCTGGAACTATCCAAAAAGCCTACTACCGTGATTTCAGGATTGGCAGCGAGAAACGAGGTTACTCCTTGCACCTTTCTCATTTTATTGGAGGGAATGCTGGTAAGTTTATTTAGATGAACTGTGGCTTTTTGTGTTGTTCCAGAGTAATTCACGACTGGTTAGCAAATTTGTCAGTTGTACAGTGAGTGGCGGTTAAGCCCCAGTCACACCTACCCGGACGAGCTCCGGATTTTGAGCCAGACCACCCACGGACCAGTCGCCCAGTCGCCGGGACTGTCCCGGACAGCCCCGGATAAAATCAATATTTTCAACGTTTTTTGCCTCGCGGTCACACATACCCAGCCGGTGCGATCCGGGGGTGGTCCAGGTAGTCCGGGGTAAACCGGGGTCTGTCCGGGGCTGTTTCGCTGCTGCTGCTGCTGCTGCTGTCGCCGCCCCCACCGCCGCCCCGGCTGCCCACCCACCGCCACCACCGCCGCCACCACCACCATGCCGGATCGAGCCCGGATGCCCCGGACCACCCCGGATGTCTTAAGCCACGGATCATGCCGGATCACCACGGACGAGCCACGGATCACTCCGGATCGCCACGGACCACCCCGGATGACGGTCCGGGGCTCAACCGGCCTCGGATCCGGGTAGGTGTGACTGGGGCTTTATAGTGTGCAGGGGTGGTGGCGCCACCATCGGAGCTGGGGTTGGAGAGGCTGGAGCAGTAGATCACCAGGAGAGACTCCATCAGTCCATAGAGCTGAGTGAATGATGAGGGAAAGGAGGGATATTCTGGGTTATTATACTAGTATAATTCTTATACAGCATATACCGAAGAGCGGGCGATTTTTCAGGCAAGGGCGGGGGCAATCACCATTACAATTTTATTTGCCTAAGTAAAAAAAATTCGGCTGAATAATGAATATGGCGCGTTCGAAATTCCGGGAAACACCCAGCTCGGCACCAAGGCGGTCAAATCTGGGCCAAGGTTCCGCAACAGAACGGTTGGACGGTACTTAAAAATAGCACAACTGAAACACATTCAATAATTATCTATAATAATTAACGTCGCATAATCCGATGATTTTGAGTTTGGGCCATTTTTTCTGAGATAAATATATTAAAATGATTGTTATAATCTACCTTACTTCAGTTTGAAGTAACTTATTTTAAATGGGTTGGAACTGGCTGGTAGAATGGAAGCATTTGACCAAAAGTCACATAGGTTTGTTTGTTTGTTGTTCTTTTACATCACATAGGAGGAGGAAATGTGGCCAGGAGGATGACAAGACCCTGTCGGAGGAGTCTGACAGTGACAATGCATGTGCGCCCATGCCCGATATGTCTACCAAACGCTGTACACAAGTGATCAAGGGCTTTGTCGCACCCAGGACGGCTCCGGTCACCAGGAATAAAACACGCAAGAGTAAAACAGACAGGAGTGTTGTGACCAGTGACAAACAAACCATACAACTCCGCACCGGTGTTAGGAGGAAGCTATTCACGCTACAACACCAGCCGCAACCACGACTAACTGGATGACGACGACGGCCCCGACAACATCTCCAAACTCCTAGTAGCAGCCTAAACACGTCAGAGCTCTCGGGAAGACAAAAGGTAAAACATCTTGGCTTCCACACTTGTATGTCATTCGGGGCGATAAGAGGGAGAAGATTGGCCTTACTGAGGCAACCTGGCCTGAGTCTCTTGAAGCGTTATGTACCATGCTCAGAGCACTTGAGATCCCCAAGTCATGGACCGACCCGATCAGTGATCACATCCATGCCGCATCTGGTCCGAAAGTGTGTTCTCGATGATCGATGACCGACAGCTGCCGAATGGATGGCTAGACCAGTACACAGTGAAAGACGTGCAACAAGACGTATTTGCTGTGGGAGTGTGTGTCAGGACCACAACGCAAAGCAAGAACACTGGCCGCTCCACATACAACAGCAGCCACGTAGCCATCAGCTCTGGTGGCTCTAGTGAGAATCGACATGACATCAACCATGAGACGGATGGGAAGCCGTATAACCCATGGAATTGGGGAAACGACTGTGGGTTCATGGCGACCCATGGACAGATGCCGCATAGGAAGGTGCATGTATGATCCTGGTGCGCGAACAAGTACCACCGTGCAAACATGCACAAGGAGAAGGAATGCCTAAACAAAAAGCGATTCCTTGAGAAGAAAAAGGCTGGCCTCAGCATCCGGACAGCAGAGCACACAGGGTTTTTGATAAGTGGCTCCCCATTCAACACACCTCTTGTGGACGAGGAGCTTGAAGAAGGGCCCACCATCTTCAGCAAATCACACACGGTATGTACAAATGATCAATGTGACACATGCACTGCCAGACATGAACCTATTACTGATTGTATATCGCCGGCGGAAGTGACCATCCAGGCCCGCCGCATACACAAACGCAGAAGCGAGCAGGCCTTAATGTATGTAGCAAAACGCCTCAGGCATAATATTGATAGCAAATGTGAAGCTGGTGACTGTACTAATGTTGATGTTATTGATTGTGTCAATGACCATGCCCACCCAGACGGCGCACAACCCTCACATAATGATGACAGCTTCCAAGAAGTTGCGACAGGTGGCGCCACCAACACTACCAATACAATATGGCCGGCAACTGAAACCGCCACTGGGGCCACTTACCCATCGGTCACCACACAAGATGGCGGCGCAGGTGATGACAACACCCCTGGGATCCAAGATGGCAGCCCCATGGTGGCAGCCATGACACCTCCCGCCGTGAATATGGCCTATGCTGCCGACACGGCGTAAAGCAACCACCAATCAATCAATCAATCCCACGCCACAACAAACACAAGCGCCATGCCCACCAACGGAGTTGACACCCCTCACGACGCCCGCTCCAGTGCACACGCCGCACACACACACGACACATCAGGCTGGCGCAGTGGCTGGTAGTGGTGCTGGTGGGCTAGCTGCAGTCCTCAGAGGTGGACATAGAACTCCCGGAGACGACATGGTACGACACCTACACGACCCGAGAGCCAACGTCAACATGCCACGCCCACTGCCATGCCCACCCATCACGCCCATGGACTATAGGCCCATCCTCAACAGGATATGGCCACACCCACATATACAGCTGTGGGATAACCACCTAGCCATCTACAGAGGTTCAGGATTATGGCACTACCGAACTACATCAGTGCACGGATTCCTATCCCCTCTGGCCTGAACATTGAGGTATGGAGACAGTTACTCACTGAATATCACAACAGTCAGGTCATGGAGATCCTTGCATTCGGGTGGTCCACCGATTACACGATGTCTGAACCCCCGAAGAAATCCACGACCAACCATACCGACGACCCAGATCACCCATCCGGATGGGAATGGCAGCATCTGGTGTCAAGGCTCCGGCAGACTACACACTACACAGTATAGACGGGGGGGGGGGGGGGGGGGGGGGGGGGGGGGGGGAGAAGCATGCACTGCAGCCAGCAAGCACGATTCCAGAGATCATGCAGCTGGGGTCCTGGACGTCAACCGCGGTGCATCACTATGTCCCAAGGGACCTCCTGACGGCCGGCACTCGACCCTTCCAGTAATTGGTTGAGGGTTCGAGTCCCGCCCTCCAATTGACCTGTGAATGAAGAGACTGACATTTGACAAACATTGTAGATTTGAACATACTGATTGATAATTGACCTGAACTAACCTTTTGGATTGAACGTACTGATCCTCTCTGCTTCTGAATAAAAGACTAACCACTATAACATCATGACTCTGCCTTCGTAAATTGTCCATGTTATTTGTAACATGGGTAATTTACGGGGAGGAGAGTCGCCCAAACTATATGACACTGGTGGCGCCACCTAGCCTCAAACCCCCAAACTGACCTGGCGGCTGCTGTGCACGCCACCTGGTGGATTACCCCAGAGTAACTCCACCCACCGTCTCCAGGCAACCCGACCCAACCAGACTTTGAATTTCCCGGCAAAGCATTCACGTGACCAACCTCCTCCAGGTTCAAACCATCACAACTGTTCCTGCCGCCATCAACGGAACACCGATCTGACTTCCCCCACCCACACCACTGATAAACAGGTAATGGGTGGGGTTGAGGGTTCGAGTCCCACCCTCCAATTGACCTTTGAATAAAGAGACTGACATTTGACATAAAATTGTAGATTTGAACGTACTGATTGATAATTGACCTGAATTAACCATTTGGATTGAACGTACTGACCCTCTCTGCTTCTGAATAAAAGACTAACCACTATAACATCATGACTCCGCCTTTGTAAATTAAAGTTGCATTATCCGATAGTTTTGAGTTACTTTAAATTCAAGGAGATTTGATTTTAAAGGGTTAACTTTCGATATAGTTAAAGTGCAAACATCCAAACTAATGTTTGTTTGTTTGTTTGTTGTTTCTTTACGTCCTAGCAACATCTAAGGTCATATCAGGACATATAATGTTGGCGTGCATGGCAAAATTGTGAATATAATAAGGTTCAACAGTATTACATTCTATTAAGATGATTTAAACAGGGTTTGTACTGGTCATAAGAAACCTAAAAAGTACTAGCTTTTGAAAATTTGAAAATTAAGTACTGAAAAGTCCTATACAAAAAGTAATGTAAGTCATTACAAATTACACAAAAACATGAAAAACTGTATTCATATGTAGCACCAAGCATGCTGACGTCAGGAATCTAGCTTTGTTTAGCCTGAATTTTTCACCACCTATTTCTGTTGTTAGGCCAAAGTAATTGTTTGTATGCAGTAACTCTAGGTAGGCTTAAGCCTGGTACACACCTCCCGTATACGATTCACATGCTAAAACAGACTGTCTGACGGGACCCGTCACCACCCGACCCGTCCCTTTGCCCGACTAAGTTTTAGTCGGTTTCAGTCTCTAGGTGTGTGACCCCCCCTATATTTTGCCCCGACCTGTCCCGTTTCCCGACTAAAACTGCCCGATTCATTTTTCGAATCTTATAAAACCTGGTACACACCTCCCGTTTTGCAACAAAGTTTGAGTTTTAGTCCCTTTCAGTCTTTAGGTGTGTGACCCCCTATCACAACAGAGCCTTCCGATTTGTGACTTAAAACTCAGTTTTAGGTTATATACGGGAGGTGTGTACCGGGCTTTATGAATTGTTGTTTTGCACCCTCTCCTTTTATCAAGGTTGAACACTTGTTTGAAAGGTGATCTTTGGTGTCATTTTGAAATAATTTATCAGGGTTACTGCAGACAGACAATAACTTTGGGCCAACCTTGGCTGTCATCCAAGGATTACATTGGAATTCTTCCCCACCTGATGGGCAATAGGACTAGTAGAGCATACTCAGAACCTGGAGTTATTGCGCGCTTAAAAAGCTGTGACATTTCTTCATTTGGGTTCTTAAACAGTTCTTAGTCGTCCTAAAAAGTACTTAAAATGTCATTAAAAAAGAAGCCCGTAAAAAGTGTGATACATTTTAATGCTAGTCTGACAAAAGCATATATTTTCTAAATCAAAGTTACTTAGATTTCGATTCTACATATCCAACATAAATACAAGTGCATTTGCTCCTGCCTAGAAGGGAATGAATGCGAAGTCAATTATTTTCAACCCGTTACTACTGAACTTTATAGACCTATTTCATATGACATCAGCATAGGTGATTAGGTCTGTGCGCGTGCAGCTTGGCTGCAGGAGAATATACGGTCACACTGCAAACTCAATGGCTGTGAGCAATCTTCATAGAGAAAATGTGAACTATCTCTAAAACCGCACAACTTAGAAACAAACCGCTTGGCACACAACCAGGTGAGGTGTTTAACAAACAGATTATATTAAATTTATGTTTATTGGTCTAAATTTCTATTAAATTCGAATAAAATCAAAGCTTTGCACTGTGTGTATGGGCAAACTCAATGCATTGTCAGTGGTCGTGAGCAATCTTCTTACAGAAAAAGTGAAATATCTCTCAAACCACACAACTTAGAAACAAGCCGCTTGGCACACAAACAGACCAAATGTTTAACAAACAGATTATATTAAATTGACATGCTTAGTCTTCTGCATTTCTATTAATCTTTAATAAAATTGACATTTTGCACTGCATGTATCGACAAACTCAATTGCCGTGCACCATCTCCATACAGAAAAAGTGAAACACACCAGATGGAAAAAAACCGATTGGCACACAAAGAGATAACATATTCACCGAACAGATTATATTAAATTAATGTCTTTATTATTCTTTATTTCTAATAGTTTTAATAAAATTGACATTTTGCACTGCGCACATCAGCAAATTTAATGGCGCTGTGCCTTTGTTCTGCAGCCAATGTGCGCGCGCATACACAATATTTATAAACATTGAAAGGGGTCTATGGTGTCAAAAGTTTAACGTTGCATGGTCCGATGGCATTTGAATTTTTGTCTTATTTTTTAGATAAATATATCAAATTGATCGGTACGAGCTACTACTTCGTCCGGAGTGATTTTGATTAAAGATGATTAGTTTTGAAGTAATTTCAGCTGAAAGAACCAACAATAATGTTGACAAGCTTGTCAAAAGTCCTGTGGCTATGTCCCAGATGGTCATCTCGCGGTGACCAAGTGATGTGAGATGACCCTGCACAGTAGGCCTACTTGATTGGAGGGAGGCTAATGAGGTCACAAGATTGGCCTAGTTGGTTAATGGCCTCCCTGAATAATGGGTGTTTCAAAGTGAGTGTCTAGAGGGGTGAGGTTATAAATTCACTGGCTATTCTGTATATGCTGTCCCAAATCATTAGCTAATACACCAGTATCTGAGTTGGATATATAGGATCAAACGTAAGTAGTTTTAATTTTGACAAAATTATATTTCATCGGACCACGCAACTTTAATGTGCATGCCAAAAATAGTAGTGCATCTTTTCACTTCAGATTACTCCAAGTTAACCATTTATAATAACGGTCACTTCAAACTAAAGGAAGGTTGATTGATTGTACCATAACGATCAACGTTATATATTTATCTCAATAAAATGGCAGAAATTCAAAAGGCCCATTCTAATCTAAGTCAAAGACCCTATAATCTATAATACTATAAGACGGCTCACTCAGCCTGTACTGTGTAATCAAAATGATCAAACCCACCACTTGGTGCGCTGGCTGTTATCTTGGTTAAACAGGTGCTATATTATATGTATAAATGCATATACGAATGTGAAAGATGTGTGATGATGGCGATGCTGATGATGATGTGTATTTGTTCATAGCAATTTCATATTGATGTATATTCATACTTACCTATCTCATGTATAATATAATTGTATGTGTTTACATGTGAAACACCAACCAGCAGCCGGGCTGATCAAACCCACCACAAGGTGGCACTGCAAAATTTACATTACCATTGGAGAGATAGGGAGTGAGCTGTCTTAGTATTATAGGGTCTTTGTCTAAGTGTAATGGTGTTGCAGAGCCGCCAACCATTACGATTTTCTGCCTTACAGTACACCAGTATGTCCGTACTCTGAAGCATTAGGGTAAAGCTGCCTTCTCCCCATACTTACAAATGTATATATATTTATATATATATATTTATTTTGTGTGGTAAAGTATTTATTCATCTGAATATGACATTGGTCAGCGCCAGAGCACTGGTCTTCCGGCCATCTTACTATTGGAATTGACAGACTAAATAATCTAAGTTTGGTCAGTGCTGTATTAGTCACAGCACCCATCCTGTAGAATTAATTCAATTCAATTCAATTCAATTCTTTATTTCAGACTCAGGATTATGGTAGTTACATAATTTGGTCCATAGTAGGTAGATATAAAAATTAATGTGAATAGGATATAAGTAATAGTATGAATACTACCATACTAACCAATATCAAAATGTTGGTCTACATACAGTAGTTTGTACCAATGCCTCCATATGGCAGATGTAAATCTGAGATCACTCTCTTCTATTTTTACAAGTCCCTGTATTATAACATTTTCTGACTTGTCAAGTCTAGTAATAAATTTGAATGTTAGATTCCTGATAACAGCCTGGAAGGCTGGCACATCAATATTGGCAAACAGCTGACTAGCACTGTGATACCTAGGTAGCCGGAGTAATAACCTCATAATGTCATTATATGCTACATTCAGTTTTCTAATGCTATACATTCTATAGTTCCACCAAATCTGGGCAGTATACAAGGGAGTACAGAAAGTTCTAAATAAATTTACCTTCACATCAGCTGTACACATATGAAATTTCCTGATGAGCATATTTCCCTGAGCATATAACTTGCGACACTGTCTATTAATATCCCTGTCATCTCTAAAGTCATCGGTCATAAAGTGTCCTAAGTACTTGACTTCAGTAGAGATTGACAGGGGAGCACCAGTTAACATAAAATCAGGAAACACAGTATCCTTGTCATATTTTGATCGAATGATCATAACCATACTTTTAATAGCATTGTATTTGATATCAGCTTCTATGCCATATTCAGAGCATATATTGAGTAGCATTTGCAGTCCACTGCTATATGGTGAGAATATTACCAAATCATCGGCATACATGAGATGATTTAGAAGTAATAATCCATTAATACATCCAGTTTTACACTGATTTAACCTTTTTCGAGGGAGTGGCTCCTGCTGTATAATGTACAGCACCAATCACTGTAGTTTATGCAGAAATTGGGAGCAGCACCGAGTAGAAGATGTGTACTCAGGGCAACTCAAAAAATCGTTGTGGGTTACGTTTTTTCTCTTATAAAACAAGCTAAGTTTATAGTTGACAAGACATTTTGTATGTCTTATATAATGTTCAATGTGTTTAAACAGATTGATAGTTGTGTAGGAGGTTCGGTGTGTTGATGGTTTGTTCATGATGGTTAAGGGTGGTGGCAGGGCCATTGGGGTGGGTGGTAGGGGGGAAAAACCCACAGGAGAGCAAGCGAGGATTAGATTTTGTTTTGCTTTGTTGTTTTACATCCTAGCAACATCTAATGTCATATCAGGACAGGTACCGACTTGGGACAGTGCACACTCATGGCGACTTTATAGTGCTGCCCCACTGGGATACCAGGCTGCCAGCACCATGACCTGATATCACATTCAGTCACATTATCCTGACACTGAGCGAACCAGTCCTTGCCCTATCCTAATAATGCCGAGATCCTGGATAGGAAGGGACAAGTATCAATTTTTAAGTCATTGGTTTGACTCGACCAGGGTTCGAACCCACGATCCCATGGTCTACCAACACGGGAAACAGACGCTCTAACTCATTCGGCCATCCCGTCTGGTCCTATATTAGATATATGTGTATAATATATATTCAATCCTTATATGAATATATCGTTGAGTGTATTTTTTGCAAACGAAGAAAGAAACCTGACGACCAGAGCAGGCCTCGAACTGACACTTCTGTCATTCAGGGGCTGGGGTCATACCCAGGAGGCTCTCTAAGCCACAAATATGAAGTGGAAATGTGCTATGTAAGCAATCTGTCATGATTCACCCAATTAGTGACAATTCGCGTGAAAACGATTACGCTTTCTTATTTTCAAATGTTGGTAGCTGTGGTGTTGGATCATTCAGAATTATGAATATGTTTATTGACTTATACCAGAATATTTATGTTAGGAATACATGTTAATGCTATGTCACCCCATCTTTAAGGTGACGCCATGTCCGAAAACAACGGACAGAAATTCAGCACTTTCGATATGGACAATGACAAGACAGGCAAATCTTGCGCTACGGATGATAATGGTGGCTGGTGGTTCACTGATTGTGGCCACACAAACCTTAACATTAAGTCTGCAAAAGATTTAATGTGGTATGACGTGGACAGAGAAAGGGATATATTCCCCTCAGCCTCAGTCATGATGTTGCGAAGAAAGCAGCCACCAATCTGAAATAAACATTTCTTCCAAGTGACATTGGTGCCACTTCATATTTTTTCAAGGAAAACTCACTTTTTATACTTGTTCATACTTTTTTTCAGATGTAAATACTTCTTTATACTTTTTTTTCTTCAACAAAATTGCCAATCTGGTAATTGAGACCTCTTCAGACTTAGAATTAGGAATTTGATGCGCTTTGCTAGACTCTTTCCAGGAGTGGTGTGTGTTCTGTTGAGTGGAACGTTTGCTGAGCTCTCTGCTGTTAGTTACCAAGTGACGGTGCACTGAATTATGCAAAACAGAGGGCTCAACAGTGATAACTCCTCACAACACTGCGTACATCATTCCCGAAGCGTGTTCGCAAGCAGCACATGTTAGCTTGACATGGTAGCAAATGGTTAGAAATCAGGGTAAATTGAACCTTATTTATACTTTAAAAAATATGTTTTTAAAGACAATTTTGATACTTTTTTGGGATAAGATTGTATACCTTTTTGGTCAAATCCACAGTGGCAGCACTGAAGTGAATTTCCATCAGCCAATAATAAACACTCATCAATCTCTTCAACTCCAAATCGGATCGTCGTGCAATGCCCCTGATGTCAAGTCAACCAAAGTCAAGTCACCATCACTAACGTTGAGTTTTACTTCACAGCACTTTCAAGTCGATTACTTCCACTGTGATCAAAACACTTTGTTCATTCATATTCTCTGTCCAACCTGACCTAATTCCTAAGTATATTCTAAATGTGTTAAAGGGGCAGTAACATGGCCAATACAACTGTACTTAAAGGGCCAGTGACATGACCAACACAACTTTACTTGAAGGGGCAGTGACATGACCAACACAACTTTACTTAAAGGGGCAGTCACATGACCAACACAACTTTACTTAAAGGGGCAGTCACATGACCAACACAACTTTACTTAAAGGGGCAGTCACATGACCAACACAACTTTACTTAAAAGGGCAGTCACATGACCAACACAACTTTACTTAAAGGGGCAGTAACATGACCAACACAACTTTACTTAAAGGGGCAGTAACATGACCAACACAACTTTACTTAAAGGGGCAGTCACATGACCAACACAACTTTACTTAAAGGGGCAGTAACATGACCAACACAACTTTACTTAAAGGGGCAGTCACATCAACCAACACAACTTTACTTAAAGGGGCAGTCACATGCCAACACAACTTTACTTAAAGGGGCAGTAACATGACCAACACAACTTTACTTAAAGGGGCAGTCAACATGACCAACACAACTTTACTTAAAGGGGCAGTAACATGACCAACACAACTTTACTTAAAGGGGCAGTAACATGACCAACACAACTTTACTTAAAGGGGCAGTAACATGACCAACACAACTTTACTTAAAGGGGCAGTAACATGACCAACACAACTTTACTTAAAGGGGCAGTAACATGACCAACACAACTTTACTTAAAGGGGCAGTAACATGACCAACACAACTTTACTTAAAGGGGCAGTAACATGACCAACACAACTTTACTTAAAGGGGCAGTAACATGACCAACACAACTTTACTTAAAGGGGCAGTAACAAACAAACAAACATGACCAACACAACTTTACTTAAAGGGGCAGTAACATGACCAACACTTTATTAAAGGGCAGACATGACCAACACAACTTTACTTAAAGGGGCAGTAACATGACCAACACAACTTTACTTAAAGGGGCAGTAACATGACCAACACAACTTTACTTAAAGGGGCAGTAACATGACCAACACAACTTTACTTAAAAGGACAGTAACATGATCAACATAATTTTACTTAAAGTTGCATGGTCCGATGAAATGTATTTTTTTCAAAACCAAAACACTTATCTAAATTTGGTTCTATATATCCAACTTAGATACTAGTGCATTAGCTAAGGATTGGCGACAGCCTATAAAGAATGATCAGTGAATTTATTACCTCATCCCCTCGGAAACCTACTTTGAGACAGCCATCATGCAGGAAACTCATTAAGCAATTAGGTCAATCTCATGGCCTCATTAGTCATGCCCTCATTCCAAGTACCATATGTAATGTAAGTCAGGTTCCAGGATCATATCCCACTTAGTCACATTATCCTGACACTGAGCTAACCAGTCCTTGCCCTATCCTAATAATGCCGAGCGCCAGGCTAGGAAGTGACAAGTATCAATTTTTAAGTCATTGGTTTGACTCGACCGGGAACCAAACTCCCAACCTTCAGCACGTGAGGCCCGCGCTCTACAGATTAGGCCACCACACACGGTTTATCTAGTTTCAAGTCAATCTGCGATCAATGCGTCTGGTAACCCACCCTAACGGTGGAAAGACCATGTTAAATATATATCCTTCAATCATGTAATCCAACATAAAAGTTTCAGGGAGCCTAGGTGGTGTAATGGTTAGCACACTGGCCTGGAATGCAAGAGATGTGGGTTCGATTCCCACTCTTTTGGGTACATTAGTTGTTTAAGCAGGGGAAATTTCAATCATAGACGACTGGTCTTCCTCATTCCACTGCTGGTCGATAGAAAGCCCGAGCCTACACTTTTACCGACCCAAGGGATTTTTAACCTCCCACACCACATAGACATGGTATGAGAGCAACCGGCCTTTGATGACGCTGTAAGTTATACACAGCGGTGGAAATCCAAATTGGCAGAGCTGGGGGCACGGGGAATCGAACCGCCGACCCTCAGATTAGGAGCCTGACCTAGAAAAAAGTCAGACACTCTAACCACTCCTCCACGGAGAACGCCACTCTAGGTGCAATATTTCCCATTTGATCACCCCCATGACACTGGTTGCTGTGACCTCGATCCTTTACAAACTATGCGCTGTATGGTTATTGAATCTACCCTGTGTATGTACATATGTAAGTGCATTACCTGTATATATATGTAATTTAAAAGCCTTACAATTCCAGGAGTATGAGTGTAGTACTAGTATAGTAGTAGTCTGCACTGAGCTCTATTCGAAAATGTTATGTGCTGGCGTTAGGTATGATATGTAAATAGGAGTAGGCTAGTCTAGTAATAAGAGAACAAAATACAATAATACATGTATGCCAAGAAAATCCACAAAAACTAACATAGGCTACTGACCATATCAACCAATTATCTATGTGCTACTGAAATGCAGGCAATCAAATACCTTATCAGCAGCTACTGTGTGGTAAGATAACACAAACACTACAACTGGCCAACATTGAAAACAAGCCTGGGTACCCGGGCTTATATGCTATGGACAGTATAAATGCAGCCTCAATAAAAAAAGAAATTAAAATTGTTTAAAAAGGGAGCGTTACAATGGGATGGCTAGGTGTCTAATTTTGACAAAAATAGTGTTACATAATATTTGAGTGGTTGGTTGTTGCAGTTTTACATCCTGGCAACATCTAAGGCCATATCAGGACGGGTACCAACTTGTGACAGTGTGCACTTATGGTGACTATAGTGCTGCCCCACTGGGAAATCAGGCAAATCCTTTTTCATTACAAAAAAAATCATAGTACTCAGCACTCCTAATTTAATGTAATATGCCTTCTTTTTATTGAGCCATGTGCATAGACTTCAATAAGAGGAATATTTTGTACTATTTGACACAACAATGTAAGAAGAATAATTCATTAAGAAAATACTTACTGAGTTTTTTTAGCAGACTGAAAGTATGGTCAGACAGCTTGGATTGATTTTTTGTTGTATAGGTTACGCTAGAGCTAAAGGATTATAAATATAAGTATTATTAATAATATTTACTACCCCAATGAACTTTATATTGTTCTGTTTTGCTTGTTGTAGTACATATTGTCAGCGAACCCTATATTAAAGTTGCATAGTCCGATGGTTTTGCGTTTCTGTTATTTTCTGAGATAAATATATCAGGTTGATCGCTATAATCTACCTTATCTTAGTCTGAAGTAACTTTTATTTTAAATGGCTAACTTATGAGATATTTGAAGTACAAGCGTGCTAAATTGATTTTTGGCAAGCTTGCCCAAAATCTTACACCATAGGCTTTTGCAGTAACACGTTCTATTAAATTGCCGCTGTATTCCCATATATTTGCCAATAAATGATTAATAAATGCACCAGTATCTAAGTTGGATATGTAGAATCAAATCTAGATAATTGTTTTGGTTTTGAAAATTTGATGTTTTCATCGGACTATGCAACTTTAAGGATAACAAAGACCCTATAACACTAAGACGGCTCACTCAGCCTGTACTGTGTAATCAAAATGATCAAACCCACCACTTGGTGCGCTGGCTGTTCTCTTGGTTAAACAGTTGCTATATTATATGCATATATGAATGTGAAAGATGTGTGATGATGGCAATGATGATGATGTGTATTTGTTCATAGCAATTTCATATCGATGTGTAATCATACTTACCTATCTTATGTATAATATAATTGTATGCGTTTACATGTGAAACACCAACCAGCAGCCGGGCTGATCAAACCCGCCACAAGGTGGCACTGCGAAATTTACATTACCATGGGAGAGATACGGAGTGAGCCGTCTTAGTATTATAGGGTCTTTGGCGAACACCTGTGAAGTGTGAACAGTTTTTCTAATGTATAGACTGTTTTTGTCTCATTTGACTTTTCCTCCGATGACAGGAAATCTGCTATGTTTAAGACAAGCTGACAAGTACCACTGTACTTATTCATCCACTCTCCTTACCCACGAGGTGTATTGTGTTAAACTACTGGCCAACCAATAGCAAGTCAATTTTCTGCTAGCCTCAGATAATTTATCCAGACTTTAGCCAATGGCTGTGCAGAATCATTTTTATTAAATTTTGAAAAGATTGTGTATCTTTTTATATTTGTTTGTTTGTTTGTTGTTGTTTCACGTCCTAGCAACATCTAGGGTCATATCAGGACGGGTACCGACTTGTGACAGTGCGCACTCATGGCGACTTTATAGTGCTGTCCCACTGGGAAACCAGGCCGCCGGCACCATGACCTGGTATCCCACTCAGTCACATTATCCTGACACTGAGCACACCAGTCCTTGCCCTATCCTAATAATGCCGAGCGCCTGGCTAGGAAGCAACAAGTATCAATTTTAAAGTCATTGGTTTGACTCGACCGGGACTCGAACCCACGACCCCACGATCTACCAGCACGGGGGACGGACGCTCTAACTCATTCGGCCATCCCGTCTGGTATCTTTTTATATATCCCTTATCTACTTCTGCTATCCTGGTTGGCTCAGTGTCTGAAACATCCACAAGAAGACAACATTGCTTGTTGTTTTACATCCTAGCAACATCTAAGGTCATATCAGGACGGGTACCGACTTGTGACAGTGCGCACTCATGGCGACTTTACAGTGCTGCCCCACTGGGAGACCAGGCCGCCAGCACCATGACCTGATATCCCACTCAGTCACATTATCCTGACACTGAGGCAATAAGGCCTCGCCCTCTCCTAATAATGCCGAATGCCTGGCTAGGAAGCAACAAATATAAATTTTTAAGTCATTGGTTTGACTCGACCAGGGTTCAAACCCATGATCCCACGGTCTACCAACACGGGAGACGGACGCTCTAACTCATTCGGCCATCCTGTCTGGTCAGACAACATTGTACTCACTTGGTTGTTTTAATCGCAACATAGTTTCTACAGGCAAATGTACATAGTCTGGACTGGATGGGGGCAGTGGTGAGAGAGAGCACGTGACCTGCACCCTTATTTATAGGTTTTTATCCGGGTATCAGTCAGGTGACCCTAGCTGGTACCCGGTAGCCCGTTGGCTGCAGAGTACCAACACAGCCAGGTACCAATCAGGTGACCTAGTTAGCTGGTTCCCCAGGCCCATTGGCTGCAGAGTACCAATGTAACCGTCACCTGCTTGGTCGCATAGCACTAAATAAAAATCACCCCAAAATTCCCAAACATTGTACAATTTGTTAAAGTTGCATAGTCCGATGGTTTTGAATTTCTGTCTTTTTTTCTAAATATATTAGATCGACCACTAGTATCTACTTTACATTAGTTCGAAGTTGCTTTTATTTTAAATGGTAAACTTTTGAGTTATTTTGAGTGCAAACATACAAAATTAGTTTTGGCAAGTTTGCCAAAACTGACACTATGGACTTCTGCAGTAACAGGTTCTGTTAAATTGACCCAGTATTGCTTTCTATGCAGAAGCAAATTCTTAATAAGTGCATCAGTATCTAAGTTATATATATAAAATCAAATCTAGATAATTGGTTTGGTTTTGAAAATTTGATATTTCATCGGACTATGCAGCTTTAATAAACCTAGTGAGATGTCAATCGCATACAGTCAGGCTTCCTCAAACCAATGCTTCTTGCCCTATCCTAGTAATATTGAATACAAGCTGGGTAACGACAAGTATAAATTGTTATGCCATTGGTTTGACTCTGCTCTGGTTTGAACCTGCAATTAGAATCCCATGATTTACCATATGGGAAGCAGTAGATAAAAGATTCACCCTGTACTAGTACACGGGTGAAGGACAACATAGTGTAAATACGGGCGAAAATAGCTTTAGTATGAAACAGGATCTAGAAACTGTGGTTCCAGGATCAAATGGCTACATATATTGGCGCAGAGTTGGTGAAATGGGAGAGAATGCAAAAAGACAAGATGGTGGCCATAGAACGCCGTCGATTTCACCGTTAAATTGTATTAAATTATATGGTTTATTGTATTTTTCAACTCAAAGGTAGCGGGGACATAATAAGACATGCAAAGAATAATTGTTGCTGCTTAGATTGTGAAATTAGTCTCTCATTTCATTTCCCCGCATTTTCGACCATTTTTATATAGGGCTGGTATTCACCCGTGTACTGCGAGTACAGGGTGAAGACTTTATATAGGGAAGCAGGTGCTTAACTCATTTGGACATCCCGTTTGGTTAAAGTTGCATAGTCCGATGGTTTTGAGTTTCTCTCATTTTCTGAGATAAACATATTAGGTTAATCATTATAATCACCCTTACTTTACTTTGAAGTAACTTATATTTTAATTGGCTAACTTTTGAGATATTTGAAATGCAAATGTCCTTAATTAATTTTGACAAGCCTGCCGAAACTCTTTCTGAAAAAACAGTTTATATTAAATTGACACAGTATTCACTTTTATGTGATGACAACTGTTTAATAATTGCACCAGTATCTAAGTTAGATAATGAGAATCAAATCTAGATAAGTGCTTTGGTTTTGAAAATTTGAAGTTTCCGTTGGACCATGCAGTTATCAGGAATATTTGCGTTGATTCGAAGAAAGGAAGCCGGAGGACCAATTGGGAGTTGAAGGGGTGTTTATTACTTAATTTTACAAGTGTTTTAGGTTAGCACATTAGGGGGGAAATCAGTCCACCTCATCTAAGTTGAGGGAGCATTCCCTAATCACCGGGACCTCGGAGGCCGCTGGAGTCTACCCCTACAAATTAGTCCTTAAAAAGAGGGTGGTGGGTGTGGTAAAATGAGGTTAAAGCTCCAGTCACACCTACCTGGACGAGCTCTGGATTTTTCGCCGGACCACCCACGGTCCAGGCGCCCGGACAAAATCGCTATTATCATTGTTCTTTGCCTCGCGGTCACACGTACCCGGCCGGTGCGATCCGGGGGTGGTCCAGGTAGTCCGGGGGTAAACCGGGGCCTGTCCAGGTGTGGGCCGGGGCTGTTTCGCTGCTGCTGCTGTCACAGCTGCTGCTGCTGCTGCTGCTACTGCTACTACTACTACTACCATGGCGGATGGAGCCTGGATGTCCCGGACAGCGCCGGATGTTTTAAACATTTTAAAACATCCGGGGCAGACCCCAGACCAGCCACGGATCACCACGGACAAGCCACAGATCACCTCGGATCGCCACGGACCACCCCGGATGACGGTCCAAGGCTCGTCCGGCCTCTGATCCGGGTAGGTGTGACTAGGGCTTAATGATACAGTGTAGCAAGGCCGATGGGCGATCAGGCGCGGGGGGGGGGGGGGAGCACTGTGATATATGCGTAATAGACGTCTAGACCTGTGGGTAATATATGTTAACGATATGCAGAGTTGGGGACAAAGAGATATGCAAATGAGATGACATCATGGAAAGTTTAGCCGGTGGGTCAAGCGTGCCCTACGCCGTGAATAAACCATTCAGTAACCAGAAGTCAAAGTGTTCAGACGGTGTACTTTCACAGGCACTTTTGTGGGTCAGTGAGGTTTGTCTGTACCGCTTGGGGCGTGGTCAGTACCTGGCGGCTCTCCCCAAATCAACCACACTTCGGAAATTATGCGCCAATTACTCCATGTAAACATCCATTTCGGCATTAATGCAATCATTTATTATACATTTATTTAAAGTTACCCAGTCTGTTGGTTGGCCTTGAATTCTTGCCATATTTTTTTAGATAAATAAGTAAGTCTCCACACAGGTTAAATAATTTTGTGTGAAGTACTTGAGCTTTCTTAAAGCTGCAGTCGGAAAATACCTAGATTTGATTCTACATCTCCAATTTAGACACTGATTAAGTTTGTTGTTTTTGTTTGTTGTTTTACGTCCTAGTAACATCTAAGGTCACATCAGAATGGCACTCATTTGTTCCTCCATTTATAATAGAAAACTGTTTCTGTTGAACATGTCCATGCCTAAATTAATTTAGTGTCTCCAAAGTTAGCCATTTTAAATCAAAATAACTTCAAGCTAATCACACTGGTGTTCTCTGTGGCGGAGTGGTTAGAGTGTCTGACCTTTTTCTAGGTCGGAGTCCTAATCTGAAGGTCAGTGTGCCCAAACCTCTGCCAATTTGTATTTCCACCGCTGTGTATAACTTACAGCGTCATCAAAGGCCAGTTGATCTCATACCATGTCTATGTGATGTGGGAGGTAAAAGATCCCTTGGGTCGGTAAAAGTGTAGGCTCAGGCTTTCTATCGACAAACTGTCTAATGGTGAAAACAAGCCTATTCAGGTTTATCCATGATAGGCAATATAAATCTTCAACAACAAAGATAGATTATAAAGGCCAACCTAATATATTTATCTCACAAAATGGCAGAAGCGATGCAACCTTAACTTAGATACCAGTGCACGTATTAAGCACGTATTGATGTACAGAAGGGAACAGCACGTTAATTTAAAGGTGCATAGTCCGATGGTCTTGAGTTTCTGACATTTTTCTGAGTTAAGTATATTAAATTGATCGTAATAATCTACCTTACTTTAATTTGAAGTAATTTCTAATTGAAATGGCTACCTTTTGAGATATTTGAAATTCAAACATCTGAAAATAATTTTGGCAAGCACGCCAAAACTCTGATACCATAGGCTTCTGCAGTAACAGGTTCTATTAAATCGACTTAGCCTTCCCTTCTATGTGGCAACAAATACTTAATTAGCGCATCAGTATCTAAGTTAGATCAAAGACCCTATAATACTAAGACGGCTCACTCCCTATCTCTCCCATGGTAATGTAAATTTCGCAGTGCCACCTTGTGGTGGGTTTGATCAGCCCGGCTGCTGGTTGGTGTTTCACATGTAAACACATACAATTATATTATACATGAGATAGGTAAGTATGAATACACATCAATATGAAATTGCTATGAACAAATACCCATCATCAGCATCGCCATCATCAAACATCTTTCACATTCATATATACATTTATACATATAATATAGCAACTGTTTAACCAAGAGAACAGCCAGCGCACCAAGTGGTCGGTTTGATCATTTTGATTACACAGTACAGGCTGAGTGAGCCGTCTTAGTATTATAGGGTCTTTGGTTAGATATGTAGAATCAAATCTAGATAATTGTTTTGATTTTGAAAACTTTATGATTTTCGGACTATGCAGCTTCCATATAACCTATTCATTCTGAAGTCAATTGTGTCCTATCTTGAAAATTAATTTTCCATATATAAAATTCAAATATATAAAAAGTTTTCCATTTAAAATAAGAGTTACTTTAAGCTAAAGTAAGCCACCACAATAAAGGACCTGGTTAAAGTTGCATAGAACGATCGCATTTGAATTTGTCTCATTTTTTAGATAAATATATCAAAGTGATCATTATGACATACTAATCATTAGTCCAGGGTCATTTTGATGAAAATTGGCTAGTTTTGAAGCAATTTGAGCTGAACGAACCAAAAATACTTGACAAGCTTTCCGAAAGTCCTCTCACTATGACACAGATTACCATCTTGCAATGGTCATGTGATGTGAGTTGACCTAGCAATGTGTATCTGTCTTAGAACTTGACTAATGCCATATATGGTATCTGGAATGAGAGCAAGATTAATTAGGTCACGAGATTTACCTAATTCATTTGTGGCCTCCTTGTATAATGACTTCCTCAAAGTAAGGATTAGGTAGTAAATTCACTGGTTATTCTGTATATGCTGTCCCAAATTACTAGTTAATGCACCAATAGTTAAGTTGGGTAAATGACTCAAATGTAGATAGGTATTTTCGTTTAGAAAAATATATATTTCATCGGACTATGCAACTTTAATGTTCAGAGATTATAGAAGTGTTGATTGTCATTGGAATATCATAAAGCGGACACCAGTTATATCTGAGATTTTCGTGGTCTTGATACACAGTTGGCACGCCATAAAGAGAAAATTGGTTGTCTCAGATTTTCGCGGAGTTGATAGTCACAGTTCGCACACCATAAAGCAGAACATGCTTTAAGTTGCATAGTCCGATTGTTTTGAATTTCTGTATTTTTTCTGAGATACATATATCAGGGATGAAAGTGGTCTCTGGGAAAAAAAGCGGAAATGCTGATATTCTCCCATAGGCTTAGCATTGTCAGGGAATCGCTGAAAATTCCCGGAAGTCGGGTTTCATACATATTGGATAGTGCTGCGCCGTTTGAAGCAAGTATTAGTAGTATACACTGCTAGTGCTGCGGCGTTTGCATCACATATCGGTATACGCTGATAGTGCTGTGGCGTTAGAAGCACGTATTAGTAGTATACGCTGATAGTGATAGTGCTGCGCGGTGAAAGCATTAGTAGTATACACTGCTAGTGCTGCGGCGTTTGCACCACATATTAGTATACGCCGATGGTGCTGCAGTGTGAAACAACATATCTGTTGTTTGGTGGAGTTTTACATCCTGGAAACATCTACGGTGATATCAGGTTGGGTGCAACTTATTAGTATACACTTATAGCTACAGGACAAATCCGCGAAATCGCGGAGATCTTTCATCCCTGATATATTAGATCGATCACTATTATCTACTATATATTAGTTCAAAGTTACTTTTATTTTAAATGGTAAACTTTTTAGATATTTTGGGTGCAAACGTGGAAAATTAGTTTTAGCAAGCTTGCCAAAACTCTTACTTCTGCAGTAACAGGTTCTGTTAAATTGACTCAGTATTGCCTTCTATGCAGAAACAAATTCTTAATAAGTGCATCAGTATCTAAGTTAGATATGTCAAATCAAATCTAGATAATTGGTTTGGTTGTGAAAATGTTATATTTCATCGGACTATGCAGCTTTAACACCTGAGATTTTGGTGCTATAAAGCAGAACCTGGTTAAGGGTTCAGATTTTAGCGGCATTGATAGTCATCGCCAGCGCAGCATAAAGCAGAACCTACTGAATATCAAAATCTTTCGCGGTGTTGATAGTCACAGCTAGTGTACCATGACGCGGAATCTGCTTAATGTCTTAGATTTGGGCAGAGTTGATAAAATACAACTTGTTTTATTTAACGATGCCTCTAGAGCGCGTTGATTTTTTATTGTATCATCGGCTATTGGACGTCAAACATATGCATATTTGGAAATATTTCTTTGGAGGAAACCTACTGCCACCATATAGCCTACTCTTTCCGATAACCAGCAAGGGGTCTTTTATATGCACTTTTCCACATACAGGACAACACATACCACAGCCTTTGATGAACCAGTTGTGGACCACTGGTTGGAACGGAAAATACCCCAAACTGCAAATGTGTCCACGGAGAAGGATCGATCCGATGAGTGACACCTTCACAGATGGACACGCTACCGCCTGAGCTATGTCCTGCTCCTGCAACGCCACAAAAAAGAACATGGTGCGTATAGTAGCACCTATGCGGAGTTGATAGTCATAGCTAGCGTATCATGACCACGAAGCCAGTTATATATGAGAGATTAGTGTTGTTAATGGTCGGCAACTTTGGGGGGTTGCGTTCTCTGTTGTTTATCCCTGTGATGCCGCAGCCGTTGTACCACCATCCAGCACCAACGTACTGTGCACAGTTGCCATCAAACCATCTGTCGTTGTCAACATCATAGGTGGTGAAGCCCAGGTTGTCGTTGTGCAACATCACATCACCTGCGGGAAGACAGTGCCAGTTCAGCGAATCAAAAACACGCAGCACACATTTAGATACAACATTCACCCACCCACGCACAAGATGGTTGTCTGGTTGAATTTTACATCCTGGCAACATCTAAGGTCATATCAGGACTGGTACCAACTTGTGACATTGTGCACTCATGGCGACTTTATAGTGCTGCCCCACTGGAAAATCAGAATTCCAGCGCCATGATCTGATATCCCACTCAGTCACAATATCCTGACACTGAGTTAATCAGTCCTTGTCCTATCGCATTAATGCCGAGCGCCAGGCTAGGAAGCGACAAGTATCGATTTTGTAAGTCATTGGTTTGACTCGGCCATGAATCGAACTCCGGATCTCCCAGATGCGAGGCCCATATTCTACCGATTTGGCCACCACGCCAGGTTACGCAACAACGTGAAGATGATGAAGTTAAATTAGATCCTTTTTAAGAATATTGTATCATGGCTTAAACCTTGATAATGATTTATATACCAGAGCACTGGTCTTCCTGCCATTGGATTTATGGGCGAACATCGATGTAGATATTTATAAATAGCATGACTTAGATGACCAAAGTTAGCAGTGTTAAAATCAAGTAAGATATTAATACAAACAAGGAAGCGTATTCTTCAGTGTTATGTGTGGTCTACTCTAATGTATGGGGCTGAGACATGGACAATCTCTAAGAAAATGTACAAACGTTTAGCAGCATTTGAGATGTGGACTTATCGAAGGATGATGAAAATATCATGGACAAAGAAGATCACCAACAAAGAAGTTCTCAGAAAAATTAAAAATAAGAAAAGCTTGTTTGCCACTATACAGACAAAGAAACTTATTTATTTTGGCCACATCATTCGTCAGAGTTCAATATACCGTACATTGTTGGAAGGGAAGGTGAATGGCAGCAGAGGGAGAGGGAGACCAAGAACATCATGGTTTACAAATATTTCACAGTGGACACGCTTGAATTATTCACAGTCTATCAGAACAGCACACCATCGGGACAAGTGGAGAACCATTGCATCCAACCCTCTACTAGAGCAGAGGATGGAACTATTGATTGGTTGATTTGTTTTTGTTTTGTTGTTGTTTTATGTCCTAGCAACATCTAAGGTCATATCAGGACGGGTACCGACTTGTGACAGTGCGCACTGATGGTGACTTTATAGTGCTGTCCCACTGGGAAACCAGGCCGCCGGCACCATGACCTGGTATCCCACTCAGTCACATTATCCTGACACTGAGCACACCAGTCGTTGCCCTATCCTAATAATGCCGAGCGCCTGGCTAGGAAGCGACAAGTATCAATTTTAAAGTCATTGGTTTGACTCGACCGGGACAAGAACCCACGACCCCACGATCTACCAGCACGGGAGACGGACGCTCTAACTCATTCGGCCATCCCGTCTGGTTTGATTGATGACTTAGACCACACACACATTATATATTACAGAAAAACCTCTCTAACCGACCACATGCCCATATATATATATGCTGTATAAGCCAGAGAAAATACACTTTAACCCACTATCATGTATTCCTTGTTCATTTATGTAGGTAACTATTATATAAGAATTATACGAGTATAATAACACGGAATACTATACTATCCTAGCACCCACACACCAGTGATTGGGTGCTGGAACCTCACCTACTCATCTACTGCTCATGCCTCAGCTCCGACGGTGGCGCCACTGCTCGCCTGCTCACTGTCCTACTCATTTGCCGCTGAGAATTTTTCCTTTTTAGCCAAGGGGCGTTTTGTTCCTCTAGCCAGAGAAAATACACTCTAACCCACTATCATGTCTTCCTTGTTCATTTACGTAGGTAACTATTATATGTATATATATATATGTATGTATATATATATATAAATCTATCTACAGTACAATTGAAGAGACAAATAAGGTAGCAGCCAATTGAAGAGAGACAAATAAGGTAACTGCGACTGACACTGATCAACATCCGGGGGAGGTGAGGTGGGCGAGATGGCGCCACTGGTACAGTGTTGTATCTTACGGAGGATAACAATAATAATAAGTAATATTACCTTGCAAACACGTTATACATCACATACATCACACACCCACATATATATATATATGTATATATATATATTCATATATATATACATATATATATATCTAGTGGTCTGCACTGACCTCTCAGGCAAGTAACCACATAGACAGGTAGGCGTGGGTAGTATGGTGATATCAGGGAGCCTAGGTGGTGTAATGGTTAGCACACCGTTACCCGTCCGTTACTGTCTCTTACCCGTCGGTTATCTTACCCGTCTGTTACCGTCCGTTACATAATCGATACATTTCAAGTCCGAATCAAACCGGATTAGAATATTTTTGTCCGGGTCTGTTCGTATCCTCAAACCGGTCAAGTTTGACAGGGCCTTAAATTTCCCCTGCTTAAACAGCTAAGGTTCCAGCAAAAATTTTATTTATTCACATAATATGTTTGAAAATATTCCCAGTTGGGTCTGTGTACTTTTGTTTGTTTGGGTTTTACGTCCTAGTAAGATCTAAGGTCATATCAGGACGGGTACCGAGTTGTGACAGTGTGCACTCATGGTGACTCTATAGTGCTTCCCCACTGGGAGACCAGGCTGCCAGCACCATGAGCTGATATCCCACTCAGTCACATTATCCTGACACTGAGCCAACCAGTCCTTGCCCTATCCTAATAATGCCAAGCGCCTGGTTAGGAAGCGACAAGTATACATTTGTAAATCATTGGTTTGACTCGACCAAGATTCAAACTGCCCACCGTCCACATACGCCTGCGCTCTACCGATTCGGCCGCCATGTCTGGTGTGTATGTACTGTGTGGGGAATCTTGCAAAAGACTGAAACAGAGGTGACAGGGAGCTTGACGTAACTGAGGCAGTAGCGTCTTCACCTGTGAAGGTGTGGATCATCCTATCGATCCTGCTCAGTGGACACATTTGCAGTTTGGGCTATCTTCCACTCCAACAAGTAGTCCACAATTGGTTCATCAAAGGCTGTGGTATGTGCTGTCCTGTCTGTGGGAAAGTGCATATAAAAGACCACTTGCTGCTTATCGGAAAGAGTAACCTATGTGGCGGCAGCGGATCTCCTCCAAAGAAATATGTCAGAATGACCATATATGTTTGACGTCCAATAGCCGATGATACAAAAAATCTATGCGCTCTAGAGGTGTCGTTAAATAAAACAAACTTTCCATTGAAATAGAAGTGTCATGTTTTACAAACTTCCCTCGACCACAAGATTTCACTTACCAGCAGTCCCTCCGATGAAATGTCCAATCTGTAGGCGATATCCTGTTGATTCGCTAGCAACAGCGAAGGGACTATAAGAGGCATTCAACGAATTTCCATTTTCCATATTAAAGATGATGAGCAGCGTCTGATTTCGACCCTCCGTAAGCTGGTGAATGTTATCATTGCCCACCCAGTGATCAGTGGACGGGTTGCCAAAACCAGTCCGATAATCATCCCAACTCTGGTTGAAGTTGATGTCCCCGTGCACCCGCCTTTCAATAATCTGCAAGTGACAAGGTGTATTATTAGTACGTGACGGAACACAGAAGGACAACAAACATAGATGGATGAGTCATTCCTCTGGCTGGTACCTCTAAAGGCCCCTCCGTTTAATCAAAAAGCAAATTTTCCTGCCGAATGAATGCAGATACAGAGTCGCACAGGCGCACGAGGCCCCGGAGAGCTACCGGAGCCGGCTAGGCGCTGCTCAGTAACATCAAAGCAGCGCCGAGCTGCACCAACACATCAAAGCAGCGCAGTGCTGCACAAACAGGCGCAGGCGCACGAGGCCCCGGTGCGCTACCGGAGCCGGCTAGGCGTATCCCGGTAACATCAAAGCAGCACCGAGCTGCCCAAACACATCAAAGCAGCACAGTGCTGCACCAACATGTCGGCATCAACGGCCCACCGGACCGTTTCACCAATGACTAAACTAGCCTCAGCTTTTAATAATACTTGCGTAACATGTTACACTCCACAAAATATTCCGATTTACGGCATTGGGAGAATGCAAATATCCTATTACTAAACAGGTATACGTGACCAAGCGCATGTATGTATATATATGTAGGTGCTGGTGGTGCCTGAGTGGGATGTAAATAGACATAGTGGTGCTGACAGGTCTGGGTGTGAGGGCACTCAGGGCCTACTCCCTCCCCCCTCTGCTAGGTAGGATCACCACACTCAGGCTCAAGGATCGTGGTGGCCAAGGGAGCCACACAGCTTGGTAGTGGTGGGCAGACCACTGGTAGCCATGGGGACCAGAAATGCTGGATCCCTATTGGTAGAGCCAAGAATGCTTGTTTCCCATTGGGGGAAAGGGGTGGGGTGATACTCTACAATGAACCCATGTACCATATAAATAATACTCATACTCATACTCATACTCATACTCATTCGCTTCTGATTTTGTTAGGCTTATAGCCTGTATCAGGTCGATGCATGTCAAAATTTGATTTACTAGGATTAAATGCATCGAGTACCGGATGTATGCAATATTGCAGCCCCCTCCAATGCTTATCCAGTCTGCCTTTGAAGGCGTTGAATAAACCAGAGGGCTTGACTCTCTCTCTTCCTTTACACTTTATACTCTTCCTTTCTCTTTGTCTGTATTGCTTTCAATATAGCCTGCCTACACAACCACAGATTCGAGCTTTAGCCATTCTACAAAGTGACACCATGAGATGTGTGAAGAAGAGTGTGAACAGTGGCGTATCTATGGAAAATAGCGCCTATGGCAACCACTGAAATTGTGTCCCTCTCTAAAAATCTGACACCCGTATTTAAGATAACTTTACCAGAATATCAGCTCAAGCCAGACGGGATGGCCGAATGAGTTAGAGCGTCTGTCTCCCGTGTTGATAGATCATGGGATAGTGGGTTCGAATCCTGGTTGAGTCAAACCAATGACTTAAAAATTGATACTTGTCGCTTCCTAGCCAGGCACTTGGCATTATTAGGATCGGGCAAGGAGCAGTGGAATGAGGAAGACCAGTCACCCTCGATTGAAATTTCCCCTGCTTAAACAACTAATGTACCAAAAAACAAAACAAAACAAAAACTAACTTTGGACATATCTGAAGTGAAATTATGCAAAAAACAACATGGTGTGGACACCAAAATGCTGGACATTATAGGCTTGTATGATTTGCAGGAGTGCCAGGCTCTATCAAAGTTGCATAGTCCGATGAAATATATATTTTACGAAACAAAAATAATCAATCTACATTTGATTCATTATACCCAACTTAGATATTGGTGCATTAACTAGTAGTTTCAAAGAGCATATATGAGACTGTCTGATAAGGTGCTAAGCAATATGGGACAAAACTTTGTCCATTGTAACGATCAACATACTATCTACTTATGCATTTGCTCAGGATAAACTGATTTGTTTTTTACATGGTGTTTCATAATCCCAATAGAATACATATTGATTTGAAGCAAATGTCCTTGTGTTTTCAGTGTAACCGTTTCTGTGCTGTTTTGTGTCGATCGTTACAATGGACAAAAAAATGAAGAGTTAGCACCTTTTGAGACAGGCTCATATACAGAATAATCAGTAAATTTACTACCTCATCCTTACTTTGAGGAAGTCATTAGGCAGGGAGGCCACAAACGAATTAGGTCAATCTCATGACCTGATTTGTCTAGCCCTCATTCCGGATACCATATATGGCATTAGTCAGGTTCTAAGACATATGGGTCGTTCTCACAAACTGTGTACCACTTGCGGTAGTCAACTTGAAATGCATATTTCAAAGAAACCCATTATTGGAATGTCAATATTTAGATTTCATCATTTAGCCCAATAATGTGGGAGATATTTTAGATCAAAAGTAAATGTTAATACTATAATGTATCTTATTGGGATGGATGTAGCTAAATAAATAGAAAATGACATCACTAATTTGTGACATTGTCAACAGCATTGAAAATAAAGTGTCACAAACTTAATGAAAACCTCTGAACAACAGCACATTTCACTCCAAATGGTCATATACAACGTATTAAGTTGAAGACATTTATTTCTAAAAGAAAATTATGAAATAGTTGACCTTTTCTGGAGTCATTAGCATCATAACATTTCATTTCCACTTGCAAGTACTATGAAACTCTGTATCAAACACTGAGTGCAGATACAGTACAGGAACTATTTTCACCATTTGACACTCTATGCATGGACCCAGTTATGGTATAGTAAAAGATCAATCCTGAAATTGCCCCTAAACATTGAAATCTGAGCCAAACATTTGTGTATAATTGTTGATTCCACTTGAACTATTACATTGTTAATATTTTTCTGCATATCTCTTTAACCATCACACATAACACAAAACCATAGCAATGAGGTTTCAAATTATTATTACTACTGTTTATAAAGTAAGTGTTATGTGAAATGTCCTAAAAATGTCAAGCTTTGTGTGGAAAATATTTGATTTTGGAGTCAGATTGGTTTCCATGCTATACTGCTATTTATTGGGTGTGAGCATCATTTGACCTACTTAAAAATATCAGAATATGTTTATTTTCAATTATTCAGATGCAAAAGGACATACACATTAAGGACGCTTGTATATAGGACTTTGACAGCATTTTGATGTTGTGGTACTGATCTCAGTATTGGTACACAACTTCTGAGAACGACCCATATACATATTACTAGGTCAACACACATCACATCACCATCGCCAGATTGTAATCTGTGTCATAGCGAGAGGACTTTTGGAAAGCTTGTCGAAAGTATTTTGTGGTTCTTTCAGCTCAAATTGCTTCAAAACTAGCCATTATTCATCAAAATGACTCCGCACTAATCATTAGTAGGTCATAACAATCAATTTGATATATTTATCTACAAAATAAGACAAATATTCAAACGCGATCGGACTATGCAACTTTAAAGTACCTTGATTTTCCTTCTGTGCATAAATAAATATTCAATCAATGCACCAGTATCTAAGTTCGATACGTAGGGTCGAATCTACAAGTGTACCGACTTGTGACAGTGCACACTCATGGCGACTTTGTAGTTCTGCCCACTGGGAAATCAGGCCACTGGCACCATGACTATGACCCGATATCCCACTGTCACATTATCCTGACACTGAGCCAACCAGTCCTCTCTCTATTCTAGTTATGCCGAGCGCCAGTCTAGGTAACCACAAGTATAAATTTGTAAGTCATTGGCTTGACTCGACGGAGAATTAAACTCCCTACCTTCCTGCGCTCTACCAATTCAGCCACTGCGTCCGGTCAGTGAACAGATGGTGCACAATAAATAATATACATTGAGGAGGTAGGGGGGGGGGGCACTCACCGTCCATCCACCATCTTGTATTGTGTGGCTACATGCTACTTGGAATCTAGCGTCATCTTGCGGTGATGCTGTAATTCTAGTCAACAGCGCTCCCTTTGACTTTGCGTGTTGGCAATCCCTGAAAGCTGGAGACAAAAGGGAAATTATCACGCGTATATTTTTTATTCATCTGAATACAATCTTTCTTCAGGGCCAAGGCACTGGTCTTCGGCCATGCTTAACTTTGGTCATTTATGCTATTTAACGACACAAAGAATTGTAAAATAATACAATATTGTTATTACATTCAGCTAATTAAAGTTGCATAGTCCGATGCTTTTGAGTTTCTGCTATTTTCGTAGATAAATATATTATACTAATCGTTATAATCTACTTTACTTTAGTTTGAAGTAACTATAATTATTTTAACAATTTCTTTTTTTTTTCTTGAAGATTTATAGTGCCTATTAATGGATAAGCCTGAATAGACTTGTTTTCACCATTGGACAGTTTGTCGATAGAAAGCCCGAGCCTACACTTTTACCGACCAAAGGGATTTTTAACCTCCCACACCACACAGACATGGTATGAGAGCAACCGGCCTTTGATGACGCTGTAAGTTATACACAGCGGTGGAAATCCAAATTGGCAGAGGTGGGGGCATGGGGAATCGAACCACTGACCTTCAGATTAGGAGTCTGACCTAGAAAAAAGTCAGGCACTCTAACCACTCCGCCACAGAGAACACCACTGGCTAAGTTTGGAGATATTTGACGTCAAAACATGCCAAAATAATGTTGGCAAGCACACCGCGTCTGACACCATAGACTTCAGTAGTAACGGGTTCTATTAATTGACTTATTATGCCCTTCTATGCAGCAACAAATGCTTAATAAGTGCACCAGTGTCTAAGTTGAATATGCAGAATTAAATCTAGATAAATGTTTTGGTTTTGAAAATTTGATGTTTTCATCGGACTTTGCAACTTTAAATGTTTGTGATATATCTAGTCAGGACCTGGATAACGGATTCACCCTGTACTTGTAGTACACGGGTGAATACCAACCCTATATAAAAGCTGTCGAAAAAGCTGCAAAATGAAATGAGAGCCTAAATTCACAACCTAAGAAGCAAAACTTCTTTATTTATTCCTTCATATTTACCCACTACCTTTGAGTTGAAAAATATAATAAATCATATAGCTTAATAGAATTTAAAGTTGAAATCGATAGCGTTCTATGGCCGCCATCTTGTGTCTTTGCATTCTCTCCCATTTCACCAACTCTGTGGCGATATAAGTACCCATTTGATACTGGAGCCAAGCATTCTACTTCCTGTTATACCGGAAGTTGTTGTTGGCGCTCCTCACGCTGTATCCATCACTATAAACCCTATTTAAACAAATTAACTTTACACTGATAACCACACGCCTCCTAATGACCAAACATGGTAGTTTGTTTGTTTGTTGTTTCACGTCCTAGCAACATCTATGCTCATATCAAGACGGGTACTGACTTGTTACAGTGCGCACTCAAGGTGACTATAGTGCTGCCCCACTGGAATACCAGGCCACCAGCACCATGACCTGATAGCCCACTCAGTCACATTATCCTGACACTGAGCCAACCAGTCATTGCCCTATCCTAATAATGCTGAGCGCCAGGCTAGGAAGCAACAAGTATCAATTTTTAAGTCATTGGTTTGACTCAACCAGGGTTTGAACCCACAAGCTACCAACACGGGAGACGGACACCCTAACTCATTCGGCCATCCTGTCTGGTCCCAATCGTGGTAGAGTTCTTGCCATAGAATGGTTTCTAATCTAGCTTGCAGTGAAATTTCTGAAAATGTTTTTAGAAAATATTCTATATTGGATCAAATGCCAAAAAACGGTTCATGATTTTATGTGATGCATTTCGCTACTTTTTATATTCGAACTTGAGAAAATTGTATTGCAATTCGCAAAGCGAACCCAAATAAAATATTCACTGCTCCCCACCATGTGAAAAAACGCTAACTTGGAAAAGGATAAATTCTGATGTTCCATCGCCTTCTCGAAAACCAGTGGTATCTTACAAAGCATCTATATAAATCAAAGCGATTGTGTGTGTGTTTATTTGTGTGTTCACAAAATAATTCTGACAAAAGAGTCTTAAATGGCAGTGAATATGACATTGATTGGGACTACGATTGGGACTGGACCAGACGGGATGGCCGAATGAGTTAGAGTGTCCGTCTCCCGTGCTGGTAGATCGTAGGGTTGTGGGTTCAAACCCTGGTCAAGTCAAACTAATGACTTAAAAATTGATACTTGTCGCTTCCTAGCCAGGCGCTCGGCATTATTAGAACAGGGCAAGGACTGGTTAACTCAGTGTCAGATTAATTTGACTGAGTGGGATACCAGGTCATCGTGCCGGTGGCCTAGTTTCCCAGTGGGACAGCACTATAAAGTTGCCATGAGTGCGCACTGTCACAAGTCGGTGCCCGTCCGGATATGACCTTAGATGTTGCTAGGACGTAAAACAACAAACAACAATAAAAACGATTGGGACTATGATGTCAGCGATGACCACTATGTTGGCTAGATCCATGTCAGTGGTATCCATGCCGCTTAGTTATATGGACTGAAGGCCCAAGTTGCCCTCCACAGGAGAAACTACAAAGTCCATGTGCCACACGGCTTTTAAGATTATTACTTTATAAAAACAACTAATAATACCTACAGGTCTTGGTCCAATTATGTTCTTCAGCGAAGTTGGTGGCAACGTTCTCTGTAGCATGTACCACGTGCACACTGTAATATATAAATGCATTGTACATGTTAGTCCTAACATGCGTAATTCACGGGGTGGAGGCGAGGCCAACACGAACGGCTATGGTGGCGCCATCTACAGGGAATGCTGGAACTAATATCTACCGGCCCGGCCCCCCCACACTGTCTGGCGGATCCGCCCCAAACTAGCGGCCGTCCATGGCCTCCAGGGCTGCAATGGCTCCATCCTCCTGGGAGTCAAATTTCCTGCCGAAACGGTGACGTGACCAAACCCCGCCAGGTTCAAACCACACAACCGCCTAACCACCCGACACGAGAACACCTACCCTTTCTTCCCCCGCCCACCCACACCGCTGACAAGACACTTGACGGGTAGGGTTGAGGGTTCGAGCCTCGCCCACCTGACCTTGACATTTCTGAACCTTGAACTTTGACTTTGCACATTGACCTTTGATGGCCTTGAACTGGTTGACTGAGAGCCCTCCACCAAAAGCGAGGAGAGGGCGCAAGGGGTGCCAGAAGGGGCGAGGCGGCGCAGGTAAGCATGTACCGCCTGCGAAGGAGAGCGTGACGGGAGGAGCTGGAGGCGGAGTGGCTGGAGTCAGCTCCGGGCCCTGGTTATAAGGGCTGGACCGGGGGGGGGGGGGGGGGGGGGGCGTGTTGTAACGGCCAACGGTCGCAGGAGGAAGACACGGGGGGGGGGGGGGGTTACTGCGCCACGAATCAAACGCAATGCAAGCATTACGACCAAAGCTAATTTTGGTGTGCACATCAAAATATTTGACATCATAAAATTCGGAAGACAGGTTCTATTAAAACTCCGTAGTCAGATGAAAGCATCAAATTTTCGAAACAAGTGATTATTTGAATTTGATTCTACACTTCTAACTTAGATACTAGACTTATTAAACATGGGTTGCTGCATAGAACATAATACTGGATCAATTTAATCAAACATCTTACTACAGAATGAACAATTTTCAGTTTTGATGGGCTTACAAAAATAAATTTTGAAATATTTGAAGTGCAAATATGCCAAAGGTAGCTAATAAAATTAGAAGTTCCCATGCAGAAGGTCGGGAGTTCGAATCCCAGCTGAGTCAAAGCAATGACTTACAAAACTGATACTTGTCACTACCTAGCCTAATGCTCGGCATTATTAGGATAGGGCAAGTAGTGGTTAGCTCAGTATCACGATAATGTGACTGAGTGGGAAATCAATTCATACTCATAGTGCTGGCAGCCTGGTAACTCCAGTGGGAAAGCACCAAAAATAATCAAAATGAGTGGGAGCTGTCACAAGTAGGTACCCACCCTCATGGGACCTTACTCCCTGAGGTATTGCAATACCTGCATACACACCTGGATACCTTGTAACACTTACAACCTGAAGACAACTCCTACGACACTGACAAATACCTTATGAGCAGCCACTGTGTGGTAAGATAACACCAACACTACAACTGGCCAGCATTGAAAACAAGCCTGGGTACCCGGGCTTATATGCTATGGACAGTATAAATACAGCCTAAATAAAAAAACAAAAAAAAACAAAGAAAACACATGTTGCCAGGACGCACAATCCAAACACACAAACTGATGTGACCTTAATGTAAAACCTCAGTAAATAGCCCCGGTATATCTTGCCTGCTGGGCTCTCCCCCCCCCCCCCCCGCCCCTATAGTCCCTTCCAACCAACATCGGGAATCCTCATTCCTCACACCAGTGAATAAATAGATTTATTTACTAAAGAATAAACCAATAGTCAAGACATCTTGACTTAGTAACACAAAGATACCCAACTAACATCCAAATCATGCTATATAAAAAACAACACAATGAAAAAAAAAAAGAGTACCTGATCACAATGAACTAAGACTAAGTAACGGTACTAGTATCTACCTGAATTGGAAATCCTAAACCAACAACTAAAACCTTTTATGCAAATGTAAAATGATTTAATGTACCTCATAGGCCTACTCCCCAGATAACACACAGCCGTCGGCCCAACGTCGGCCCAACGCCGGCCGCTCTGTCGGCCCGACGGTGGAAACCGCCATCGGGCCGACGTTGTTTTGTCCAACCTCCCGCCGTCGAATCGACGGCGGCTGCCGCCGTCGCCCCGACGGCGGAAACCGCCGATGAGCCGATGGCGACAAAGGCCGTCGGGCCGATGGCGACAAATGCCGTCGGGCCGACGGCAACAAACGCCCTAATAAATTACAATAAATTACAAAACTTTTACGTCGGCCCGACGGCGACAAACGCCGTCGGGCCGACGTTGTTTTGTCCAACCTCCCACCGTCGACTCGACGGCGGCTGCCGCCGTCGACCCGACGAGCCGAGAAGACAGTCACTCTAGTGTCAATACGTACAGGGTAATTCAAATCGTATTAACACGAATAATTCCATTAATACATCCTAATAAATTACAAAACTTTTACAAAATAATCTACACATATTAATAAACAAACCTGTAAAATAATTCCTTAAAATTCCTCCGATTTTTGGAGTTATTTGTAGAAAAAGAACGCTGCTCAACGATCGCACGTGGTCCGGTGGAGATTCGAAGTAAACAAACCGTATCGGATAATTCAAATCGTATTAACACGAATAATTCCATTAATACTTCGTAATAAATTACAAAACTTTTACAAAATAATCTAAACATATTAATAAACATACCTGTTAAATAATTCCTTAAAATTCCTGGTATTTCTGGAGTTATTGGTAGAAAAAGAACACTGAGCAACAATCGCACGTGTTCCGCGGGCGACTCGAGCCGGAATCCAAATTTAAAGAACTGCCCATGCGCGGCCCACCACCGTCAGCTAGACGGTGACTCGACGGTGGACCAGACGTGGAAAATGAATGCAAACCTGCGGCGGCCCACCACCGTCGGGCCGACGGAGGCCCGATGGTGAATCAAAAGTGGAAAGGGATTGAACCCTAACGTCGGAACACCACCGGCGGCCCGACGGTGGCTCGACGGCTCAAAAGTGGAAATTTGGATTGAACCCTAATGTCGGAACACCACCGTCGGCCCGACGATGGCCCGACGGTGACTCAAAAGTGGAAAGGGATTGAACCCTAACGTCGGAACAACACCGGCGGCCCGACGGTGGCTCGAATGCGGAAAGGGATTGATTCCCAACGTCGGAAATCCACTGGCGGCCCGACGGCTGTCTGCTATCTGGGTCATTACTTAAACCATTGTGTACACTTTAATTTCATAATCTACTTCACATTTAAAGTTACTAAATAGACCATGTACACAATTATTTTTATAATTGTGTAAATACCTCATCATCATTATCATCATGCTGTCAGTCGCGATGCGACAAAGACTGCTTTCATTACTTGACTGCCGCTCTCCATTTAGCTCTCTGCTGTGAGAGTGATGTCCATGAGTCGGTCTTAATGTACAGTTCATGAAAGCTGCCTGCAAAAGTGTTGAAGTGCTGCTGGCTTTTGCAAGTTACCAGCATCACTCTCTCGGGTTTCACACCGGCAAGAACATGTCCAGAGAGGCGCAAAACTATTTGTCCCTGCAGTGGCTGGTCGGGAGATGTTGGGAGTTCCATACATCAACCGCCCTTAATGCTGCCACAGTGACATGGTTTTCTGTTTAGGGTTTGCTCCCTTAGCCTTCGGTTCTGTCAAGAACCTGTACCACAAGGCAGTGGTTTACAACTCTGCATGGCAGGGGCGTCAAACTCCCTGAGGTATTGCAATACCTGCATACACACCTGGATACCTTGTAACACTTACGACCGGAAGACAACTGCTACGACACTGACAAAAGATATATGAATACAATTAATTTACGAAAGATATATGAATACAATTAATTTACGAAAAGAAAAGTTGTGGCACTCACCTACTAGCAATGTGTTCAGCACGATTATGACGTCAGCCTTCAACCAGCAAGGTACCTTCCTGTTTACGCTCACCAAATAAGGGTCTTTTTCCGCATCCTGTTTTAGGGGGGCTAGCACCGCCATCTCCTGGTAGCCACCCATCTCTGTCTGGGAGATGGGTTGCAGACTATGATAACCTCTGTCCATTTGATGAAGTTCATTCCATTAATGGCAAACCTAAAAAAAAACAAGACAAGGTCCCCTTGGCCGTCAATGTAATTTCAGGTTCTAGTCGAATATCAGGTCATGGTGCCAACAGGACAGTCTCAGAATGGGGCAACACTATAAAATCACCAACAGTGCACACAACCACAAGTCGATACACATCCTGATATTACCTCAGAGAATGCTAGGACGTATCACATCCTCCCCTAATTAAAGCTGCATAGTCCGATGTGACAGCAAATTTTCAAAACCAAAACAATTATCTAGATTTGATTTTACATATCTAACTTAGATACTGGTGCACTTATTAAGCATTTGTTGCCACATAGACGGGAATACTGATTTAATTTAATAGAACCTGTTACTACATAAGCCTATGATGTCAGAGTTTTGGCATGCTTGCCAAAACTAGATTTACATGTTTACATTCCAAATATCTCAAAAGTTAGCCATTTAAACTAAAAGTTACTTCAACCTAAAGTAAAGTAGATTATAATGATCAATCTAACATATTTATCTCAGGAAATTGCAGAAACTCAAAACCATCGGACTATGCGACTTTAATTACGGGATATTAAAGTTCTATAGTCCGATGGCTTTGAGCTTTGGTAATTTTTCTGAGATCAATATATTAAATTGATTGTCATAATCTAGCGTATTTCAGGTTGATTTTAAATGTATACTTTATGAAATATTTGAAATTCAATTATGTAAGATTAGTTTTGGGTAAGCACGCCAACACTTTGACACCATAGGTTTCTGCAATACCAGGTTCTATTAAATTGCCTCAGTGTTCCCTTCTACATGGCAACAAATACTTAATAAGTGCATTACTATCTAAGTTAGATATGTACAGTTAAATCTATACAATGCTTTGGTTTTGAAAATTTGATGCTTCATTGGACTATGTACTGGATGTATGGGGTGAATCCTTTATCTAGGACTAGGGGGAGAGGGGTTGTATTAATCAAATGTCATCAGCTGCACCACTAGGCCCCCACAGGCTATATATAAGTATGTGACAACATTATATGACATATGTGACTATACTGCTGTGTTGCAAATATTTTATAATAACACTGAATTGTAATCAAAAGTGACATAGCGCGATAAATAAGTAACACTATACTTTATTTGGCATTAAACTTTTCACTGAAGTCTATCAATCTAGCAGGTTTAAGATAATAATACCAACCTTGAAAATTAAATACAATAAAATGACCACAATCCCAGCTACCTAGAGGTCTTTCCCTATTTCGGATCGACCTAGAATAGCCAACTCCAACACAAAACAAGCTCAAACATCTATGTCACGGCCCACCAGCGGGATGCTCAATGGATGGTAACCATGCCAAAAGTAGCCAGATAACACACCACACAGCTACGTACAAGCCTATGATATGTAAATAGGAGTAGGCTAGTCTAGTAATAAGAGTAGAACAAAATAAAATAATACATATATGCCAAGAAAATTTAAAAAAAACTAACATAGGCTACTAACCATACCAACCAATTATCTATCTGCTACTGAAATGTAGGCAATCAAATACCTTATCAGCAGCTACTGTGTGGTAAGATAACACCAACACTACAACTGGCCAGCATTGAAAACAAGCCTGGGTACCCGGGCTTATATGCTATGGACAGTATAAATACAGCCTCAACAAAAAAAAAAAAAAATTCCTATGCCTATTGCTAGGTTATGTATATATATATATAAAATATTCACCACTGACGCTGACGAGTGATGCTGATGCTGTATCAGCGTTAGTGTCAGGGGTGAATCTTTTATCGAAGTTGTAAATAGCTTATAAGTTATATGTTGCACAAATCTTCATAATAATATACTCGATAGACTAGGTCGTAATTCCAGCAGCGCGGTTCATTGTGGGATGCGTCAAAGGAAAACAAACCTGTGCGAAGCACATGGCTAATGCTAATAGTAATACACTGGGTGCAGCTATCAAATGTGTTAGTTTCAGCTCATCTCAGCTCTTGTTTGAAAAGTAGAATACCAACTAAAAGAATACATATAATAAAGACAGTAGTCATCTTTTATCCAGCATTGCAGGTACATCAATCTAATCAGCACACCTTATTTTCTTATAGGCCTACAATATGCATTTAGATTAAAGCTAAGTTTCCTTATATGCGGCATACAAATGCGGCAAAAAATCGAAAAGCATGTAAATGAATAGTGGTGCTTCCATGCATCCGAATGCGAATACAAACGCGAGCGCAAATGCAAATGCGGCAAATGGATCGACCCATGGACCGATCTGTGCGAATGCGAATATTGCTGCGTTTGCCATAGAAAACAATAGTAACTTTGATCTTCCTTCACAAATTTGGAGGAAAACCCCCCAACAAATTTTATGGGTAACTTTTTTGGTGTGTATGTTTGTTTAACCATCCCCCAGCACAAAATTTAAACATCTGTTATTGGGGGTTGGCTAGATAAAGTATTCACCCGTACTCACAGTACACGGGTGAATACCAACCCAATATAAAAACGGTCGAAAAAGCGGGTTAAGGAAATGAGAGCCTAATTTCACAATCTAAGAAGCAACATTTATTCTTTACATGTTTCTTATTGATAGCCCGCTACCTTTAAGTTGAAAAATATAATATAATATCTAGTTTAATCAGATTTAAAAGTGAAATCGACGGCGTTCTCTGGCCGCCATCTTGTCTTTTTGCATTCTCGCCCATTTCACCAACTCTGTGGCAATATATGCAGCCATTTGATACTGGAGCCACAGTTTATAGTTCAGGTTCCATACTAAACCAATTTTCGCTATGTTGTCCTTCACCCGTGTACTACAAGTACCGGGTGAATCTTTTATCTAGGGGTTGGCTAGATACAAGATTCACCCCGTACTGCTGCAGTAGCCACAGGAGGGGTGCATACCAACCTTATGTAAAAGCTGGCGAAAAAACGGGTCAAAGAATTGAGAGCCTAATTTCACAAACTAAGAAGCAACAATTATTCTTTACATCTGTTTTATTATTAGCCCGCTACTTTTGAGTTGAAAAATATATAATTATATCTAGTTTAATAAGATTTAAAAGTGAAATCGACGGCGTTCTGCGGCCGCCATCTTGTCTTTTTGCATTCTCTCCCATTTCACCAAATCTGTGCCGATATAAGTAGCCATTTGATACTGGAGCCACAGTTTCTAGTTCAGGTTCAATACTAAAGCTATTTTCGCCCGTATTTAGACTACGTTGACGTTCACCCGTGTACTACAAGTACCGGGTGAATCTTTTATCTAGGGGTTGGCATGATATATCTATGTCACATATACCACATTCGCATGCCACATACCGCGTATATGGAATCTTAGCTTTAGACATTTAGTATCGTGAAAGCGGCAATAAAAACCGTTACCATGACATTTGTTCTAAAGTATATATTAAATGTGCTATGTCAATTTGAATGCTCAAAATCCTCTAGATTCAGGTATTTACAATAACTATGATGATGATGTTGGTGCATGACATTGACAATTATATATTCTATTTCTAGAACCAGATCTTATTTGCGATAGATTTGACATTTGTTGATCATCTGATACAGAGAACAGATACCAATATTATTTTATGTTGTTCTTTACTATGCCTATGATTAAGGCGGCCAGTCAAAATAGCTTATATTGCATTTTAGGATTCCAGACAAATTTCGTAAAACACTTACTTGTTGGCGTAGTTTGGAAAAAAAGCCAGGAAAGATTGAACTTGACTTAATCACAGCAGGAAATGCCGGTAGATTTTGAAAGGAACCGGGAACCAGATTAATACAGCCTGGTCCCTGATCCTTATTCTGGTTCCCAGGCCGCTCGTGCTAAGGAATTATAATGCATTTTAAATCCACACGTTTAACTTGGGCTTTCCATCGGTCTGGTTTCAAAACTTACTCATTAATTTAAACATTGACAAGAAAATAGTTCCTGCATACTTTCAAGTTAAATAATCAATCCAAGATAACTTATGATCAATTCAGCACTTAATTTTTAAAAGGGGCCAAAATTATGGATTAACCTTGTACTTGCATTGCAGCAGAGAGCGTGTATATAAACAGATGAGAGGGACAACTCCCATACTAGAGCATGTAACATCTGCCGACTGTGGTCAGAGAGCGTGTATACAGATGAGAGAGACAACTCCCGCGAAAATCGGTAACACAGGCTACAGTGGCGTTCCTGGCGGTTAGTGTTGAACAAGCTTTGAGTTTGCCATACGTGTAGTGCAAAACATTTGTTTTTATTCAAAATTAATAGAAATGCAGAAGCCTAACCTTATCGATTTAATATAATCCTTTTGGTAAACATGTTTTCTATATGTGTACTAAGCGGCTTGTTTCTATTTGGTGTAGTTTTAGAGATATTTCACTTTTTCTGTAGGAAGATTGCACACGACCATTGACAATGCCTTGAGTTTGCCGTACGCGTAGTGAAAAACGTCAGTTTTATTCCAAATTAATAGAAATCCAGAACCCTAACCATATCAATTTAATATAATCTTGTTGGTAAACATGTTTCCTATGTGTATTCCAATCAGTTTGTTTCTAGGTGTTGTAGTTTTAGAGATATTTACTTTTATTAACGTTTTCTGTAGGAAGATTGCTCACCGCCATTACAATGCCTTGAGTTTGCCGTACGCGTAGTGAAACGTCAGTTTTATTCCAAATTAATAGAAATCCAGAACCCTAACCATATCTCTTTAATATAATCTTGTTGGTAAACATGTTTCCTATGTGTATTCCAATCAGTTTGTTTCTAGGTGTTGTAGTTTTAGAGATATTTAACGTTTTCTGTAGGAAGATTGCACACGACCATTGACAATGCCTTGAGTTTGACAGCTGTGTCATATACTGTTCAACAACCACCACTTGGAGCGCCACAGTCGGCATCTGTTACATGGTGTAGTATGGCAGTTGTCCCTCTCATCTGTATACACGCTCTCTGCTGTGGTGCTCCAAGTGGTGGTTGTTGAACAGTATATGACACAGCTATCAAACTCAAGGCATTGTCAATGGTCGTGTGCAATCTTCATCCACAAAAAGTGAAATATCTCTAAAACTACACCACCTAGAAACAAACTGATAGGAATACACATAGAAAACATGTTTACCAACAAGATTATATTAAATTGATATAGTTAGGGTTCTGGATTTCTATTAATTTGGAATAAAACTGATGTTTTTCACTACGCATACGGCAAACTCAAGGCATTGTCAATGGTCGTGTGCAATCTTCCTACAGAAAAAGTGAAATATCTCTAAAACTACACCAAATAGAAACGAGCCGCTTAGTACACATATAGAAAACATGTTTACCAACAAGATTATATTGAATTTATAAGGTTAGGGTTCTGGATTTCTATTAATTTTGAATAAAAACAAATGTTTTGCACTGAGCGTACCGGCAAACTCAAGGCTTGTTCAACACTAACCGCCAGGAACGCCACTGTAGCCTGTGTTACCGTTTTTCGCGGGAGTTGTCCCTCTCATCTGTTTATATACACGCTAAAGGGGCGGTCACATTAGGGTTTTTTGCGGGAGCGTATGGCGGCGTAAGCGCGTTACGTCATATAAGTCGGCATACGCCGTATACGCTACTCATACGCCACGCATACGCCGCCAGATGCCGGCATATGTGAAGCGTATGAGGCATACGCCGCCATACGCTTTCATAAATCCGTCCGTCCAAATTTGTTTGTGCATGCTAAAAAAAAAACGAACTATGAGGGCGTATGGCCCATACTGTCAAAAAATGTCACAGCCCGCTCCCATACGCTCCTCGTAGGTTCCACATACGCTCAAAACCACCCGAAAGGTCACCAAATGTCATCATAGGCCGGCACGCGCAGGACCTACGTAGGTTTTCAATACGTTCCCGCCATACGCCGTAATGTGACAGGGCCTTAAAGGGTGAATCTTTTTGTCTGGTTCCAGTACCCATCTTAGCCGCCGTCAAAGACCCTATAATACTAAGACTGCTCACTCAGCCTGTACTGTGTAATCAAAATGATCAAACCCACCACTTGGTGCACTGGCTGTTCTCTTGGTTAAACAGGCACTATATTATATGTATAAATGTATATATGAATGTAAAAGATGTGCGATGATGGCAATGCTGATGTAGATAAAAGATTCACCCGGTACTTGTAGTACACAGGTGAAGATCAGCCTTATATAAATACGGGCGAAAATAGCGTTAGTATGGAACATCACCTAGAAACTGTGGCTCCAGTATCAAATGACTACCCATGTAGGCACAGAGTTGGTGAAATGGGAGAGAATGCAAAAAGACAAGATGGCGGCCGTAGAACGCCGTCGATTTCACTTTTAAATCTTATTAAACTATATATTATATTATATTTTTCAACTCAAAGGTAGTGGGCTATGTAAAGAATAAATGTTGCTTCTTAGATTGTAAAATTAGGCTCTCAATTCTTTGACCCGCATTTTCGCCAGCTTTTACATAGGGTTGGTTTGCACCCCTACTGCAGCAGTACGGGTTGAATATTGTATCTAATGCTGATGATGATGTGTATTTGTTCATAGCAATTTCATATTGATGTGTATTCATACTTACCTATCTCATGTATAATATAATTGTATGTGTTTACATGTGAAACACCAACCAGCAGCCGGGCTGATCAAACCCACCACAAGGTGGCACTGCGAAATTTACATTACCATGGGAGAGATAGGGAGTGAGTTGTCTTAGTATTATAGGGTCTTTGGTGCTGTCTGTGTGCATCTTTGAAACGTCCACAGTGGTGACCTGTTGGAACATGTTGAAATCTTATTTTCTAAATGACGTTGGATGGCATATTTTATGAAATGAGTTATGTTAGTTTGAGCAAATTCAAATCAATGAGCGATATTAGGAGTATTTCTCATAGGCATAACTGCAGTGGCTTCTGTTGTTACTCTCACAACACTGTCTCCAGGACAGGTTCCTAAGAAACCCATTAGAAAAAGTGTTGGGAAGCTGGGTTGATTTTTGTTGTTGTGGTAAAGTCTTTTGTTAGTGCCGAAGCACTGGTCTTCCACTTCCAGCCATTTTTTTCAATTCAGGGTTATTTACACAAAACGTATATAGAATAAGGTATACAATAACTGTTGGATACACAATAATGAAATTCTGTAACCCAAAAGTTCCATATCCACATCGTTTTGCAATCTAATATGATAAATAAATTAGATAAGGTGATAATTATGAATGTTCATCTATCATAGCTGCTAATTCAAGCATATGTGTGTGCACTGGTCATACATAGGTAGTCCCCAAAACGTTGTGTTTGAATCATTTTGAACACTACTCTGTTTACAAAAGTATTAGTTCAGCAATTTGCCACTAGGTGCCGCCAGCGACCTCTGTGCAGACGGCACCTAGCGGAAAACATGGGTACTGGAACTCGACTAACTTGTTCTTGGCTGGGTACTAAGCTAGGTTCCAGTACCCATCAAAGCCGCTAGGTGCCGTCTGTGTGCATCCACTAACACAGTGGCGACCTTTGTGGAACCAAGCGAGCCCCCCCCTAAAAAACAAAAAGGCTTAAAAAAATAAAGGCAAGCAGGTCAGTCAACGATGTGACGGCACTTTATTTATTTTTTAGTAAGTTTCTTCTAGCGCAACTTTTGGAGAACCTGCCAAATACGATGTAACACCGGCAGACTAGCCTGGTCCCCTAACATTTGTTTTCAAAGACAGGGGGACTGTGGCGCCGTCTTTTGGGACGGGAAGCAAGCTAAATCTTGAAGTGCTGGGAGTTGGATATGGCTAGGGAACCAGTCCGTCCCATCTGTCTTTAATGTGCCAATTTCTTTCCCCGTTGATTTACAAAAGAAATTCATAGCCCACTTAAATTATTTATGATATAATAGTTCGGTAGATTTGCATTCTACCATCCCACTTGAGGAATAATACAGTAAGTCTGTATTATATTAAATATCCAGATAAAACTATTACTACAACAAACAACACTGACACTAGTGTCTCGTGAGTGTTTCTGTAGCGTTAGCAGTTACACTGTTATTAAATATCGATAAGATTTATTTGCTATCAAGTTATTAATAATAATATATGCACTGTTGATGGCCCCGATGCAATGACAGTTAACGATGACAAACGTCGAGAGTAAAGTTCTACACCATAACGCTTTGCCATCCTTCTCAGACTTCTATTGATTAAAACCCTCAACAAACTTATACAGTCAAGGACGGCATTTTTGTTAATAGATCACATTGATAGTAAATTCAATTCACTTACAGTTCACGACAGATAATGCAAGTTGTTTGCTGGGGGTGGGCAATATATAATACCATTACTAGGACGGAACTTTACAGAAAGTCGCCTAAATCTAATAATTTAGTGTGCTTCCCTCCACCCGTCCCCGACAAGTATTTTCACTTCGTTAAAGTGGCATACTCTGATTAAATATTTATTTTTCAAAACCAAAACATGTAGGCCTATCTCCATTTGATTATATATATCCAGCTTAGATATTGGTGCATTATCTAGTGATTTAGAACAGCATATACTAATCAGTGAATTTACTACGTTAGGTGACCAGGGGCCATATGCATGACATGGTGTTAGCACTCCAAAACTGGTTTTGGCAGGGATTTCTAGGTTAGCTGCGAAAACTCAGTACGCAAGGAGCGGTGTTAGCGCAAACACACTGAGTGTAAGCTAACACTGCGTCATGCATACGGGCCCAGGCTATTTTTGATTTAGGCCATTACACATCACGTGGTCATCGCAAGATGTCAATACCGGTGTTGCAGTTTCCGAGGTACATTCAAATGCATTGTCAATGGCCGTGAGCAAATCTTCATACAGAAAAAGTCAAATATCTCTCAAATTACACCACCTAGAAACAAACCACTTGGCACACATACAGAAAACATATTCAACAAACAGATTATATTAAATTTATAAGGTTAGGTTTCTTGATTTCTATTAATTTTGAATAAAACTAATGTTTTGCACTGCGCATACCGTCAAACTCAAGGCATTGTCAATGGTTGTGAGCAATCTTCATACAGAAAATGAGAAATATCTCTAAAACCACACCACCTAGAAACAAATCGCTTGGTGCACATATAGAAAACATCTTTATGAAAAACATTATATTAAATTTATAAGGTTAGTGACGATGCTGTTCGATTTTGATGCATGCACAGTAGCGATGTGTCCCTCGCAAACTGGCGTACCGCGGAAACTGCAACACCGGTCTGGTTTCCCAGTCATGGGATGTTGACGCTCCCCAAGGGCAGTATTCAATTAACACGACCCGGGTGACCCGAATTGTTAGAATTTCAAATCAAACACGAGAGTGGAGTTGACAAATGGGTCATTCTCAGAAACTGTGTACCACTTAAGGTAGTCTACGTGAAATGTATATTTCAAAGAAACACATTATTGGAGTGTCAATATTTAGATTTCATCATTTAGCCCAATAATGTGGGAGATATTTTAGATAAAAAGTAAATGTTAATATTGTGTATTATGTATCTTATTTGAATGGATGTAGCTAAATAAATAGAAAATGACATCACTGATTTGTGACATTGTCAACAGCATTGAAAATAAAGTGTCACACATTTAATGAAAACCTCTGAACAACAGCACATTTCACTTCAAATGGTCATATACAATGTCTTAATTAAGTTGAAGGCATTTATTTCTAAAAGAATTATAAATATTTTGAAATAGTAAACTTTTTCTGGAGTCATTAACATTGTAACATTTTGTTTCCACTTGCAAGTACTATCAAACACTCAGTACATATACTATTTTCATCATTTGACACTCTATGCATGCACCCAGTTATGGAGTAGTAAAAGATAACTCCTGAAATTGCCCCTAAACATTGAAATTTGAGTCGAACATTTGTGTAAAATTGTTGATTCCACTTGGACTGTTACCATGCTAATATTTTTCTGTTTTTCTCTTTAATCATCACAAATGAGACAAAACCATAGCAATGAGGTTTCAAATTATAATTACTACTGTTTATAAAGCAAGTGGCACGTGAAATGTCCTAAAAATGTCTAGCTTTGTGTGGAAAATATTTGATTTTGGAGTGAGATTGGTTTCCATGCTATACTGCTACTTATTGGGTGTGCACATCATTTGACCTACTTAAACATGTCAGAATATGTTTATTTTCAATTATTCAGATGCAAAAGGACATACACATTGAGGAAGCTTGTATAAACAACTTTGGCAGCATTTTGATTTTGCGGTATTGATGTCACAGTATTGGTACACAACTTCTGAGAACGACCCAAATACACGTGCAGTTTGCAAAAAGTCCCAACCCCAGTAACCCACCTCTTGGCTGGGGTTGGCCAGGAGCGATGACGTCACATTTGTGCCGGTACCGTCCTTACCAAATTTTTAATAAATCAGATTAATGAAATGGAAATATAACTAAACTATGCAATAACAAAATACTTTAAATCCTATTTTGCTGTAATTATATCGGTTACTTAAAAAAAAAAAAAACTAGTTTTGGATTAAGCCACCATTTTCTTTTACCCCAAGTGTGGAAAAGCGTGTTTGTTTATTCAACCCATGTCTGTAGGATGTGCGCATGCGCCAAGAAGTGACGCGGGTGACCAGAGTTGATTAATCGAATATGCCCAAGTTGTCCGTTACTTTATTGTTTATTATTTTCCCTCTTTTTTTTCAAGCTACACTGCAAACATGTTGAGTGAATCTGAAATTAAAGAGATGTCCACCTGGAGCGGACTTCCACCAAGTACAGCGACCAATAGTCTACCAACTCGACATTGCTATCAGAAGTTGCCAATTTGGCTCTGGGTTGACTTGGTTCTGCTAATGGTGGCAGTGGCGGCACTTATAGGTTGGTTGGTTGTTGTTTTACGTCCTAGCAACATCTAAGGTCATATCAGGACGGGTACCGACTTGCGACAGTGCGCACTCACGGCCACTTTATAGTGCTGCCCCACTGGGAAATCAGGCTGCCGACACCATGACTCAATATCCCACTCAGTTGCATTATCCTGACACTGAGCTAACGAGTCCTTGCCCTATCCTATTAATGCCGAGCGCCAGGCTAGGAAGCAACAAGTATAAATTTTAATGCCATTGGTTTGACTCGACCGGGAAACAAACTCCTGACCTTCCGCACGCGAGGCCCGCGCTGTACCGATTAGGGGACCTCGCCCGGTGCAGTGGTCATTATTCGATTAAAGTTACATAGTTCGATGGTTTTGAGTTTCTGCCATTTTCTGTGATAAATAGGTTATTAGAATAAACTGAACGCGGTGGCCGAATCGGTAGAGCGCAGGCTTCCCTCCGGTGCGGGAGATCGAGAGTTCAATTTCTGGCCGAGTCAAACCAATGACTTACAAAATTGACACTTGTCACTTCCTTGCTTGGTACTCAACATTACTCAGGATAATGTGACTGGGTGGGATATCGGGTGCCATCTTGTGACAGTGCGCACTCATGGCGACTTTATAGTGATGCCAACTGGGATACCAGGCTGCTGACACCATGACCGAATTCCACACTCAATCACATTATACTGATACTAACCAGTCCTTGCCCTATCCTAGTAATCCCGAGTGCCAGGCTAGGTACCGACAAGTAACAATTTTGCAAGTCATTGGTTTTACTCAGTTGGGATTCGAACTCCCAACCTTCCACATAGGAAGCCCTACGCTCTGTCGATTTGGCCATCGCGTCCGGTCCATAGGCGTCAGTAGAAACAGGCTCGATTTTTTGGTGGTACATTAGTTGTTCAGAGATGAAAGACCTCCGCGGTTTCGCGGATTTCCGGGATTTCTTATATCCACCGATTAACGTTAAACAAAATTCCAACAGATGGGATGTATATGACAACAATTGGGTGGTTCGAATCCCATTCTTATATGACCTTAGATGTAGTTAGAACATAAAACCTAAGCAAGAAACTGTGAGATATGGACGATAATGCAGTCACAACAGGACTAGTTGAGACTTGATTTCCATTATTTTTCCGCGATTCCCTGACAATGCTAAGCCTATGAGAGAATATCAGCATTTCCGCTTTTTTCCTGGAGACCACTTTCATCCCTGGTTTTTAAGCAGGGGAAATTTCAATCGCGGACAATTGGTCTTCCTCATTCCACTGCTCCTTTGCTATCCTAATAATGCTGAGCGCTTGGCTAGGAAGCAACAAGTATCAATTTTTAAGTCATTGGTTTGACTTGAACAAGGTTCGAACCCATGACCCCACGGTCTACCAACACGGGAGACGGACACGCTAACTTATTCAGCCATCCCGTCTGGTCCAAAATGGAGTTAGTATTCCTTCAAAGCAAAAACACATACTTAATAAGTATTAAGTGTACCAGCATCTAAGTTGAATATGAAGAATTAAATCTAGATATACAGTACAACCCCGTTAAACCAAACTTGAAGGGACCCTAGAAATTTGTTTGGATTAACCGATAATTGGTTTTCCAAGCTTTGGCTTCGACTTTGACTTGGCAAAAATGCAGGCGCATTATGAATGTAATATACAATGTATGTGGACACTTTGATTATTGTTTTTTTATATATATACAGTATAACCCTGTTAAACCAAGCTTGGTTAAACCAAACGATTGGTTAATCCAAACCTTTTTCGGCGGCCCGGATTAAGCAAGGAAGCCAAAATTATTACTAAAACACAATTCAGAAGATTTAAATCAAATTGGATTAGTGCTGCCAAGCAGTGAAAACAAGTGTTATGAGTAGGATAAATAAATTAATCAATAACAAGATTTTTTTTTTAAATAGTGGGTGGGTGTGGAAAAGTCTGCGATGTGTTGATTCACTGACTCAGCGTGTGTGCGACATAGTGTCACTGTTTCCCTCCAGGGGGTAGGGGTGGCAGGGGGAACATGGTGGCTCCCCCTACCGAATCAACCACAATTTTAGAATTATGTTTATTGAAGATTTACACTGCATATCATGGATAAATCTAAATAGATTTGCTGTCACTATTAACAGTTGATCAATAGAAAGCCTGACCATACACTTGACTGACCCAAAAGCTTTTTAACCTCCTATACCACGTAGACATGGTATGAGAGCAACTGGCCTTTGGTGATGCTGTAAGTTATACACAGCAGTGGAAATCCAAAATGGCAGAGGTGATGGTATGGGGAGACATCAGTATCAATGAAGACATAGTAACTTTTTCTGTCTCTGCTCGGAATTCGTTTTCGGAAACAGTTTCATGTTTAAACAAAGGTATGCAATTTAACTTCACATAGCCTGGTCCAATATCATTTGACACTCTTTTATTTATTCATTAATTAGGGAATCATCTGCGGTCGTCGAAAGTCGTAGTGGAGATAACTGAACATGTGCCAGGTACAGTAGGTTACTATCTTAATTTAAAAATTTAAGTTGGAGGGTCCGATGAAATATATATTTTTCAAAACATTTGATTCGTTATACTCAACTTAGATATTGGTGCATTAACTAGTAGTTTGGGACAGCATATACAGAATAATCAGTGAATGGGGGACATGTGGCGTAGTTCATTTTCCGACACTTGGTGGCGCATCGGTACTAGTGCGGCCTACCACGGCCATGACATTGCTTTGGTTCCCGGTTTACATTTTTTTCTTAATGTTTTTAATTCCTGTTTATCTCTAATCATGTTTTATGTTGTTTTCTTTTATTTACCGCGCAGTGCAATACGATATTTTATTCAAAATTAATAGAAATACAGAACCCTAACCTTAGAAATTTAATATAATCTATTCGTTGTATGTTTTCTATATGTATACCAAGCGGTTTGTCTCTAGGTCTTGTGGTTTTAGAGATATTTGACTTCTTCTGTATGAAGATTGCTCACGGCCATTGACAATGCACTGAGTTCGGCGGTACGCCCAGTGCAAAACGTTTATTTTATTCAAAATTAATAGAAATACAGAACCCTAACCTTAGAAATTTAATATAATGTATTCGTTGTATGTTTTCTATATGTATACCAAGTAGTTTGTCTGTAGGTCTTGTGGTTTTAGAGATATTTGACTTCTTCTGTATGAAGATTGCTCATAGTCATTGGGTTTGCAGTGTGACAGTTTGCCGAATAGGCCCACTCGTTCAGTGGAGACGCGAACGGCAGGAATTTGAACTAAAAAGTCGGAGGTCCCCCATTCACTATCTCATCCCATTGGACACTTACTTTGAGGAAGCCATTAGGCAGGGAGGTCACAAATGAATTAGGTCAATCTCATGACATGATTTGTCTTTCCCTCATTCCCAATACTATATATCGCATTAGTCAGGTTCTAAGACATACACATTACTAGGTCAATTCACATCACATGATCATCGTGAGATGGTAATCGTAGTCTGGCAGCCAACCATCAAATATGGCCATGACCTTGTTTTGGTTGGTTTAGTTTGTTTCTTTGCTTATAATTCATGTTTAGGGTCTCCATAATGATATTTAAGGGGATGTGGAGTTCTCACCCTTGAGGACTTTTGTTTACACAGGAAATTCAAAATGGGCCCCATGCCAATTAATGAAATTCTTAATTAATGGCCACAGTTGGATCTTGGTTCAGACCAAAGACCCTATAACACTAAGACGGTTCACTCAGCCTGTATTGTGTAATCAAGAGAACAGCAAGTGCACCAGGTGGTGGGTTTGATAATTTTGATAGTGTTATAATGGATTGTTTGAATGGTGTGTGTGCGTGTGCATGTGTCAGTGTGCTGGAAGAAGGATGCTGGGGGAATGTGTCTATGGTGGCAGGGGTGGGTGGGGTGGAGGTGGAGGGGCAGGGTGGGGTAGCGGTGGTGGTGGGAGTTCTATAGGACTATTAGGAGTAGCAACATGCAACCAGTGGGGACCTCCCAGCCCAACCCCCGCTTACATCAGAGAGGGGGTCATGAGGTGTGGTGTGAGAGCGCCGACTGAGGAGGGGGAGAGGGAGTGTGGGGGAGGAAGAGGGAGTGTGGGGAAGGAAGGGTGAGGCAAGGGGGAGCGGGATCAGGAGGCGGAGAGGGAGTGCAGGGGAAGAAGAGGGAGTGTGGGGGAGGCAGAGGGAGGGAGAGGGAGGTGTGGTGTGAGAGCGCCAAGTGAGGTGGGTGAGGAGGGGGAGAGTGAGAGGGGATGTGGGGGAGAGGGGGAGGTGGAAAGGAAGGCGGAAGGAGGAGGGAGGGGGAAGGGGATGGAAGGGGAGTGAGGGAAGGGGAGGGCGGGGTAGGGAGGTGGAAGGGTAGTGAGGCCGGGAGGAGGGAGGGTCAGAGAGAGTGTGGGAGGGTGGGGACCAGGCAGTAGGTGCAACATCAGCATCCAAATGTCAGGCAATCTCTCTTTTTTTATTTTAAACTCACCCTCTCGCCTTGTATGCGTTTACATGTGAAACACCAGCCAGCAGCTGCGCTGATCAAACCAACCACAAGATGGCACTGCCAAATTTACATTACCATGGGAGAGATAGGGAGTGAGCCATCTTAGTGTTATAGGGTCTTTGGTTCAGACCTTGATCAATTGTTCATGTTGATACAACATCGGTAATTTAGCACGCGGGGCAGACAGTATTCGGTTACTAAGGACACACAAGCAGCCACCTACCGAGTTAGAACTGAACTATACCAATGGCCATCGATCGACGCACCATCTAGCCATAAGACATTCACATGTTGAAACGACTAACTAGACGTTCTCACTTCCTCGCTAGATTTAAAAAAGACAACACTGAGTTCTCTACGCTCATTAATTTGCCATCCCACTCACCCCAGCTTGTAAGGTAAACGGGTAGGTTTAAGTGTCTTCGAGCCATGATATCTATACTCAGAGATGAAAGATCTCCGCGATTTCACGGATTTCCCCTGTAGCTATAAGTGTGTACTAATAAGTTGTGCCCGACCTGATATTACCTTAGATGTTGCAAGGACGTAAAACTCCACCAACCAACCAATACGTTGTTTCATGCTGCAGCACCATCAGCGTATACTAATATGTGGTGCAAATGCCGCAGCACTAGCAGCGTATACTACTAATGCCCTCACGGCGCAGCACTATCAGCGTATACTAGTAATACGTGCTTCTAATGCCACAGCACTATCAGCGTATACTGATATGTGATCCAGCACTAGCAGCGTATTCTACTAATACATCCTTCAAATGGCGCAGCACTATCAGCGAATACCAATATGTATGAAACCCGACTTCCGGGAATTTTCAGCGATTCTCTGACAATGCTAAGCCTATGGGAGAATATCAGCATTTCAGCTTTTTTTCCCGGAGACCACTTTCATCCCTGTATACTGAATGACAACTTCTGACATAACTAAAATAAATGCCACTTGATATCTACTTGTCTGTCTCACGTGTCTTTATTTATGGTCCAGTGTTTGCCAGAGCTTTGTGCTTTTAATTGAATATCGGTTTGTATAATATTGTTACATGATTTAGAATAAAGCTATGCAAATCAGCTGAGCAGAGCATCCTGAGAACTGGCAATGGAAGCAGTTTTGAATTTAGTCAAGGATTATCTAAGATTGATATTTGTTTACTAACAGTTTCTATTGTTTTTGTACTTATTTGAGAAATATTTATATTACATAAGATATATTCTGAGTATTAAACATTGTTACTGACATATGAGATTAAAATTCAACAATATATCCCAATAAGTGTTGTTAATTAAAATTGTATTATTTTTATGATTCAAGATTAACCTTAAGTGAGACATGCTTCTTCAAGACTAGGTTTGTTTGTTTGTTGTTTTACATCCTAGCAACATCTAAGGTCATGTCAGGACGGGTACCCACTTGTGACAGTGCACACTCATGGCGACTTTTATAGTGCTGCCCCACTGGGAGACCAGGCCGCCAGCACCATGACCTGATATCCCACTCAGTCACATTATCCTAACACTGAGCCAACCAGTCCTTGCCCTATCCTAATAATGCCGAGCACCTCACTAGGAAGCGACAAGTATCAATTTTAAAGTCTTTGGTTTGACTCGACTGACAATCGACCTCCTGACCTTCCGCAGGCTAGGCCTACCATCTACCGATTAGGCCACCACGCCTGGTTTCGTTGAATAAAGTTCCATATATATATACCGATTTTCTTGAAGATTTATACTGGCTCTCATGGATAAGTCTGAATAGACTTGTTTTCACCATTAGACAGTTCGTTGATAGAAAGCCCGAGCCTACACTTTTACTGACCCAAGGGATTTTTAACCTCCCACACCACATAGACATGGTATGAGAGCAACTGGCCTTTGATGACGCTGTAAGTTATACACATCGGTGGAAATCCAAATTGGCAGAGGTGGGGGCACAGGGAATAGAACCACTGGCCTTCAGATTATGAGGCCGACCTAGAAAAAAGTCACACTCTACCACTCCGCCACAGAGAACACCTATGAATGCATAACATTAAAAAAAAAAACACCTATCTGGTTTTATTCTGCATAGCCAACTCAGATAATTGAACACTTATTAAAACTGCATATTCCGATGAAAACATCAAAATTTCAAAACAAACAACTATCAAGGTTTAATTTTACATATCTAACATGACCATAGATGTTGCCAGGATGTAAACCTCCCAACAACCAATATGAGACTGTCTCAAAAGGTGCTAAGCAATATGGGACAAAACTTTGTACATTGTAACGATTAACATACCATCTGCTTGTGCATTTGCTCAGGATAAACTGATTTGTTTTTTACATGGCGTTTCATAATCCCAATAGAATACATATTGATTTCAAGCAAATGTCCTTGTGTTTTCAGTGTAACCGTTTCTGTGCTGTTTTGTGTCAATTGTTACAATGGACAAAAAAAAAGAAGAGTTATCACCTTTTAAGACAGGCTCATATATCTAACTTAGATACTGGTGCATTTAATAAACATTTATCACCACATAGAATGACATACTGTAGCCTGGTCCCCTTGCCTTTGTTTCAACCGAGGTCGCCACTGTGCTCGTTTCAAAGGCCAGGCACAGAGGTGCCTGAATTTTCTGCTTTATCACCCACCTTTTTTGGCGCCAATGTCATTAGCAAAATGCACATTTCAGTGCACTATTTAACCATTGCATGCACAGAGATAGTCACTTATATTACAATATACAGATGAACCTCGATCCAACGACTAATAGGGGGGGAGCAGTTGTCCGTTAAAGCCGTTTGTCCGTTGCAGCGACAAAATTTTCCGGAGGGTACGAAAAGCCAAGGAAATCTGAAGCACTGGTGGTGGCTACTGAAGTATTGCTGGTGGAAGGCTGGGGTTCAGGAGGCTGGGGTTCAGAATGCTGGGGTTCAGGATCCTTGCGTTTAAAAAATGTGTCAAGTTTCAACTGCTTGCCTCGCTGATACTGTGTCCGTTGGATCCGGAATCCGTTGCATCGGTGTCCGTTGGATCGAGGTTCATCTGTATATTACTTAATTATGTTGCAAATATGTCAAGGAATTATTCTGGATTCTGATTTCATTCAGAATATATTGTGAAAGTGATATTTAATGGGATGATCGGAGTCCAAATTGCATAATTTGATTTCTTCTTGGAAAAAATCCACTCCACATATAGTGTCATCTAGTATTACAAATCATATACAGTATTTAAACAATGCAATAGACACTCGATCTAACATGTTGAGATCTTATTTTCTTAATGACGTTGGATGACATATTGTAGGAAATAAGTTATGTTAGTTTTAGCAAATTGATATCAATGAGTGATATTAGGAGTATTTCTCATAGGCATAACTGCAGTGGCTTATGTTGTTACTCCCGCAACACTGTCCCAAGGACAAGTTCCTAAGCAACCAATTAGAACAAGTGTTGGGAAGCTGGGTTGATATATCAACATCATTTTGCCATCTAATACATAATATTCACAATGCATGTGACATCGAATGCTGAGGACGAATGCTAAGTTTGTGGGACCGTTGCCACAGCGCATACAAAAGCTATGGAAATTACTAACTTTCAAATGCACGTATGTCAGTCAAATTTTGGGATATTTTGAAAATTACAAAATTATATTGCTTTTGGATCATTGGAACTTCCAAGAAAAGTAAAATTTTCATGTTTGGACCTTTTGAAAAATTTGAGAAGGGTACCAAACTAGTCAGTCACTATTAATACACAATATTCACAATGCATGCGATGATGAACACTATGGTTGTGGGACCGTTGCCACAGCGCATGTATATCATAAATATATTATATAAGATGTTAATTATAAATGCTCATCTACCATAACCCCTAATTTAAAAATTGGTGTGTGCTGCAGTGATAGATAGTCCTAAAAACATTGGTTTTTTAAACCTTTTGAACACTACTCGGTTCACAAAAGTATTAGTTTAGCAGTTTGCCACTATGCGCCGCCAGCGACCTCTGCGCAGGACCCATGTGGAGTCACATAGACGGCACCTAGCGGAAAACATGGGGACTGGAACCCGACTAGGCATACTGAGGCAATTTAATAGAATATGTTACTGCAGAAGCCTATGGTGTCAAGAGTTTTGGTGTGCTTGCCATAACTAATTTGACATGTTTTCACTTCAAATAGCTCAAAACTCAGTCAATTAAAATAAAAGTTACTTCAAATCAAAGTAAGGTAGAATAACAAATCAATTTAATATATATATCTCAGAAAAATTACAGAAACTCAAAATCATCGGACTATGCAACTTTAAGATCCTACAATTAATTAGGGAAGGAGGTGATACTTCCTAGCAACCTCTGAGGTAATATCAGGATGTGTATCGACTTGTGGTTGTGTGCACTGTTGGTGACTTTATAGTGTTGTCCCACTGTGAGACCGTCGTGTTGGCACCATGACCTGATATTCGACTAGAACCTGAAATTGCTACATAGAAGGGTCAACTATGTCAATTATTATAGTTAGACTAGACTTACCTGTAAGTTGAAGTATTACTAGGATTCTTACGAATTTGCGAATACGAAGGTAATGACCAGGGGAGATTGATTGATTGATTGGTGGTTGCTTTACGCCGTATCAGCAGCATAGGCCATATTCACGGCGAGAAATGTTTGTTTACATGTAAAAGCAGACAAATAATTATGTGCCAATAGACACTCAGGGGAGAGGAACAAGCTCACACAGTAGGGAACAAGCGTCAGTATTCATAGTTGGAGGGCAACTAAAATCTAAATACTAAAATAAATATTAAAATAATTTAAATGATTTCAGTTTATTTATAAAAAAATAATTAATGGACATCAGTTAGATCCACTCTTATTCCCATCCTTGTGCATGACCAATTCCTTCAGGGGCTGTATGCATGAATCGGTGTTAGCGTCGTGTGGTGTTAACCATCTAACATTGGGTACCTATCACCGGCATCGCAAAGTATGTCACGCCGTATGCATGGAGGCCTAAACGGTTCGCGTTAGCTAAATGTGAAGTTATTTATAGATTTGGGAAATCCCTCTGAACCTGTTGCCGGCGAGCACTGCTATTTCCCAATATCGCAGCCGATTCGGTGGCGATTTGTTTTGGTTACATTCGTCGATTCGACAATATTAATATCACCGCAGATTTAGCGGCGGCGTTAATATCACTTCGATTTTGTGGTTAATTTGACCAAATTTCACTTTTTGACCATGTCATTCTGTTAAATATGATAGCTTTGAATAGATTTGGCCATAATATATCGCCGCCGATGTGGTGGCGATTTGTTTTGTTTACATTCGTTGATTCGACAATATTAATATCACCACTGATGTAGCGGCGGCATTAATATCACTTTGATTTTGCCGTTAATTTGATAAGATTTCACTTTTAGAGTATGTAATTCTGTTAAATATGATAGCATTGAATAGATTTGGGCCTAATCAGTACCTAACACTGCCTGTAAACCTGCTATGGAGTGGAGGTAGAATATCAGACCTTAAACTCGCTGTGTTTCCATAACACTGCTCCATACATACCGACTTTTCACCGCTAAACTAGAAATCCCCTCCAAAACGAGTTTTGGCTCGATAACACCGCTCCATGCATACAGTCCCAGGGTTGGGTGGGAGAGCAATACAAAATGTAATTATTATTAATTATGTAGTAATCTGCGCTGACCGCTCAGGCAAGGAGCCACATAGACGGGTAATCGAATCAGGGAGACTAGGTAGTTTAATGGTTAGCACGCTAGTCCCAGAATGGCAAGAAGTGTTTATTCAAATCCTTCTATAGGCGCAATATTTCCCATTCGCATCACCCCATCCCCCAATGCCATTTAAAACTAATAATGCCCTTTTTTTCTGTTCTCTTCACCAGCTTATCGAGACTGTAAAGAAGCACACAGAGAAGGTTTCCGGGTAGATTCTATTCAAATATCGCCTGATGGTGGCATCAGCTTTCCAGTGTCATGTGACCACGCGACTGCCGGGGGTGGCTGGACGGTGAGTATGTCGAGAGCTTTGAGGAAAGTTGTCCTTTTTTATGGGACGGTTGTTGATTTGGAAGATGGGATGTGATGACCGAATGAGTTGAGTGCCCGCCTCCCATGTGACAAGTCATGCGATTCAAATTCCAGCTGAGTCTAAAACAATGGCATCAAAATCTATACTTGTCGCTACATTGCAACGCATTACTATCATAACATAAGGAGCAGGGGAAGGAGGAAACACAATTTTCCATAATTGAAATTTCCCGTATCCGAAGAATATTGACTACAATTTTTCTTCATATGTCCTCAGTGACGTAGGCTTGGAAGATCAATCACTTAAAAAGTAAAGTTGACGTTCTTGCATAGTCCCATGGTTTTGAATTTCTGTATTTTGTCTGAGATAAATGTATCAGATCGATAACTAGTATCTACTTTACATAAGTTAAAAGTTACTTTTATTTTAAATGGTGGGAACTTTTGAGATATTTTGAGTGCAAACATTGAAAATTAGTTTTGGCAGGCTTGCCAAAACTCTGACACCATAGACTTCTGCAGTAACAGGTTCAGTTAAATTGACTCAGTATTGCCTTCTACGCAGAAACAAATGCTTAATAAGAGCATCAGTATCTAAGTTAGATATGTAAAATCAAATCTAGATAATTGGTTTGGTTTTGGAAATTTGATATTTCATCGGACTATGCAGCTTTAAGATACATGAAATATTTATGAAAAGAATACGTGGTAAAATCATGTTACCAGATCTTAATACACGCTATGGGCAATACGCTATATCTATCCATTGGGGGCTTTACATCCTAGCAAAAAACAAGGGTCATTTTAGAATATGGACGTAATAACTCAGGGATGAAAGTGATCGCCGGGGGAAAAAGCGGAAATGCTGATATTCTCCCATAGGTTTAACACTGTCAGGGAATCTCGGAAAATTTCCGGAAGTCGGGTTTTATATATATTGGTATACGCTGATAGTGCTGCGCCGTTTGAAGCATGTATAATAGTAGTATACGCTGATAGTGCTGCGGCGTTTGGAATATTTATTAGTGGTATACGCTGCTAGTGCTGCGGCGTCTGCACCATGTAATAGTATAGATCTACGCTGATGGTGCTGCGGGATTGAAAAATCCCGGAAATCAGCGCAAACGCGGAGATCTTTCATCCCTGAATAACTAATATCACAGTCCTGCCCCACTGGGATGCCATGCTGCTTGCATCATATCTCGAAATGCCACTCAGTCATATTATCCTGACATTTAGCCAACCAGTTATTGGTCATAAACTGGTAACGCAAAGCAACAGGCATCGCCACAAGGTACCAATAAATAAATAAATAAATAAATAAATAAATAAGAAATCTAAGTCTGGTTTGTAAGTGTTGGTTTGACTTGTTCAATCGACCATAGATATTAATATATTATGTAAATCTACCAACCTAATATTAAGTTATCTAAAAAATGCTTAAAGAAAAAAAAATTGGCTGAAAGTAAAACCCAAAGCCAACAGATTATATAACTTTATTTATTTAAACCAGAAATACATGTTACTTGCCAACATCAGCACCCACTGTCATTGTCAATGCCCACTGTCACCATGACTGTCCACTGTCAACATCAATACCCACTGTCAACATCAGTGCCCACTGTCATCATGAACGCCCGCTGTCAACATCAGCGCCCACTGTCATTGTCAATGTCCACTGTCAACATGACGACCGACTGTCAACATCAGCGCCCACTGTCATCATCAACACCCACTGTCATCATCAATACCCCCCATCATCATCACCAGCTGCTGTCATCACAAACACTCACTGTCATCATCAATGCCCACTGTCATCATCAGCATCCACCTTCAATATCAGCGCTCACTGTCATCCTCAACACCCACTGTCATCATCAGCATCGACTGTCATTATGACATGCTGTGATTACACGTTGCCTCATCAATTCCCACTGTTATTGATTGATTAATTGGTGGTTTCTTTACGCCATTTCGACAGTCCAGGCCATATTCACAGCGATACACCGCTCACTGTTATCAACACCAACTGTCACTATCGGATGTTGCCATTTTCAATGGTCATCAACAATGGCTGACACTCAGCAAGGCCTACTGGCATCAGTATACCACTGCCATTATCATCACCATCATCCAGTGCTATCACTATCAACACGCACTGCCATTTTCACCTTTGTTCACTGCTATCATCGTTGTTTACCATCATCATCATTATCCACTGCCATCTTCATCATTAGTGTCCCCATCATCACCCACTCATCGTTACTGTCCTCCATTATCATCACTGTCCACTGTCATCATCATTACTGTTCTCCATTATCATCACTGTCAACATCATTGTCTGCTGTCATCATCATTGTCTACTGTCATCATCATTGTCTACTGTCATCATCATTGTCTACTGTCATCATCATTGTCCCCTGTCATCATTGTCCTCCATCATCATCATTCTCTGCTGTCATCATCATTCCTTCCCTTCATGGTCATCAGTTCCCCATCATCATCATCATTTTCCACCACCACCATCATCACCCACTGTCATCATCATCATCATCATCATTCAGTGTCATCCTTTCTCGTCTCTTGTTATCATCGTAGTCTGGTGCTATCATTATCCTCCATTATTAGTGTTGTCATCGACCACTACCATCATCACTATCCTCCACCATCAGCAACTTCATATACTCTCATTGGGTGTGTTTGTTGTCGTCCGCCATCAGTATCATTATCATAACTGTCGTCGTCTTCGTGAGCTTCGTGAGGGGCAGCAGCAATCACAGCACTCTTGGAAGTCTTCGTCATCCTCCACCGACAACGCAATCATCATTGCGAACACGGCCACTATGGCCAGGAACACCATCGTTATCGGCATCAGCAGCATCATCAACTGTGGCAGCATCTGCATCATCATCACCATCATCATTATTGCTCTTCTGTAATTAGCTTCCTACAGAACTCGACTCAAACTAAACATACAATTGGCCACATTTCACAAACTTATCTGGGGTTGTATCCATGAAGCGGTGTTAGCGACCCTATCCCAGGGATAGCGCCTATCCTTGGGATAGCAGTAACAAAAACCGCAGTGTTGCCAAATCTCACAACATTCCTGTGAGAATCACGGAAATTGAAGGTTCTGATCATTCACCTCACGAGTCAAGGATCGACCCCAAAATTCAATGAATTTCTGTACTTTTGTACAAAATCCCATGAATTTCTGTAATTTGATTAAATAGAAGTAAATATAATGTTATCCATATCAGCCTATAACCCTTGGAATTGTCCTGAACTAGCCCATATTAAAGCCATCTAAACAAAATTTCTAGGAGAGGCATGGCCCCGAGAGCCCCCCCCCCCCCTAGCAAGCTTGGGGCTGCCACCACTCAAGTTCCACGCCTGCAATGCACAAAAACCTCAGGGAGCGATTTCAAATATTCACTAATTTATGTTCACGAAATTCCAATATAAATAACAACAATTGGTTAGTTCTAATCCCATTCTCATATGACCATAAATGTTGCTAGAACGTAAAAACCCAAACAAGAAAGAGTTAGGCATGGGTGATAGATAATACAGTCACAATAAGGACATTTGAAATCTGACTTCCAGTATTTTCCCGTGATTCCCTGACAGTTCGAATCCTGCTGGGGGGGGGGGGGGGGGGGGGGGGGGGGGGGGGGGGGGGGGGGGGGGCGGGGCGGAGGGAGTCAGCGTTTTCACGGAAATTAGCCATTGGTGTAATAACCATTGCTTAGTTCTGCAGGAACCTGATAGGTGGCGCCAAGGTCTTGCCATGATTTCTGTGTTTTTTGCCCGATACCACTTTCAGCCCTGATAATAGGCGGGAACATAAATAGAAATAAATAGAATAAAAAAATATGTCAAATTAAAGTTGCATAGTCCGATGGTTTAGAGTTTCTGTCATTTTCCGAGATAAATATATTAGGTTGATCGTTGTAATCGACCTTACATTAGTTTGAGGTCACCTTTATTTTAAATGGCTAACTTTTGAGATATTTGAAATATTAACTTTGGCAAACACACCAAAAGTCTGACACAGTAGATTATTAAAGTGCACTTATTAAACATTTGTCGCCACATAGAAGGGAATACTGAGACAATGTAATATAACCTGTTACTTTAGTTGTTTGTTTGTTTGTGGACGTAAAACAACAACAAACAAACAAACAACTAAAGTAACAGGTTATATTACATTGTCTCAGTATTCCCTTCTATGTGGCGACAAATGTTTAATAAGTGCACCAGTACCTAAGTTAGATATGTAGAATCTAATTTAGATAATTGCTTTGGTTTTGAAAATTTGATGTTTGCATCGGACTATGCAATTTTAAACCCACGACTCTCAATCTCAATTTCATTTGACAAAAGATTTCTGTGTTTTTTGCTCGATACCACTTTCAGCCCTAATAATAGGCGCGAACATAAATAGAAATAACACCCTCCCACCCCCGAGAAACTGGCCCATAAATCACAAACCTTTAATATAATGTCAGAGTGAGTGCTATGGATACAAAGACAAATATATGTTCACACCTGACAACATGCGAGAGCTAAATTGGCAAGATTTCGCTAACTTGTTGTGCAGAAGTTTGGGGGTTTGAAACCGGGCCAAATCAAACCAATTACTTGCAAGATTGATAATTGATGCATCAATAGGAACAAAGTAACGCCTCTAGAACAAAGTATCACCCCTTGGAAATGCCCGCAAATAACCCATTTTAAAAAGGATTTCTAGGGGCATGACCCCAAACGTACCTGGTAAGCTCATAACATAAATATTTTTCTTTTTGACCTAGGGTGTAGGTAGAGTCAACCTTCAGTATCGAAGTGACCCCCAGGTTAATCTGAGGTTGGACCTATAATTAGTATAAGTAGGTTGATATTGATTGCTTTTTATCATCGGCTATTGAATGTCAAACATATGGTCATTCGGACATATTTCTTTGGAGGAAACCCGCCGCCACCACATAGGCTACTCTTACCGATAAGCAGCAAGGGGTCTTTTATAAGAACTTTCCCACAGACACGACAGCACCATTAATATGAACAGGCATGGACTAGTTAGCTCAGTATCAAGATATCGTTACTGAATGGGATATCGGGTCATGGCGTGGGATCCCAGTGGGGGTGCAGAGGGTGGGAGTGGGGTGGGTTAGAACTATAAAGTAACCAGGAATGCGCACTGTGTTACAAGTCAGTAGGTACCCTGAAACATCTAAGGTCATATCAGGATGGGTGCCGACCTGTGACAGTGTGCACTCATGGCGACTTAATAGTGCCGCCCCACTGGGAAATCAGGCCACCTGCACCATGGCCCGATATCCCACTCACTCACATTATCCTGACACTGAACTAACCTGTCCTTGCCCTATCCTATTAATGCCGAGCGCCAGACTAGGAGGCGACAAGTATCAATTTTATAAGTCATCGTTTTGACTCGACTGGGAACCAAACTTCCAATCTCCCACACGCAAGGCCCGCTCAATACCAATTCGGCCACCGCGCCCAGCGTTTGACCTTGTATATTGCCAGGATGTCAAAACCTCAACAAACAAACAAGCGAAACAAACCGCTCACACAACCTGGCACCATCAATTGCAGATCATCCAAAGGCGGAAGACTTGGACTCTCAATTTCAACCAGAACTGGAAGCAATATCGAGTGGGGTTTGGTCACCTCAATGGAAGCCACTGGCTTGGCAATGAAAACATTCGCCGCCTTACAATGAAGAGGGACCAAGAACTGCTTGTTATCCTTCATACTGATGGAGGTGTCTACAATGCCACTTACCGCCCCTTCATGGTCGGTCCAGCGATTGAGTTCTACCGTTTATTCGCTGGACAATATTGGAAGGGAAATGCCGGTGAGTTGTTTTTAATACATTTATAGTCAAGCTGTGGCTTTGAAATCTTTGCAAACTCAATTTGTGTTTTTTTTAAAGGTTGCATAGTCCAATGAAAACACCAAATTTTCAAATCCAAAATACAGTAAAACCTCTCTAAATCGACCGACCATTGGACCGGATTTGAATGGTCCATTTAGGAAGGTGGTCGGTTTAGGAAGTTTTTCATTTTGTTACAATGGTATTGTATGGGCAATCATTTGGGAACCAAATAAAGTGATCGATATAGGAGAGTTGTCAATCTGTGCAGGTGGTCGGTTAGAGAGGTTTTACTGTAATTATCTGCATTTAATTTTACATACCTAACTTAGATACTAGTGCACTTATTAAACATTTGTTGCCACACAGCAGGGAATAAATAGTGAGGCAATTGAACTGAACCTTTTAGTACAGTTCAAATAGTTTCAAAAGTTAGCCACTTAAATCAGAAGTTACTTCAAGCTATAGTAAGGTACATTATAATGATTAACCTAATGTATTTATACCAGAAAATGTCACAAACTCAAAAGCATCAGACTATGCAACATTTTTTATGTTTTTGGGGCACATTAGTTGTTTAAGCAGGGGAAATTTCAATCGCGGACAATTGGTCTTCCTCATTCCACTGCTCCTTGCCCCATTGTAATAATGCCAAGCTCCTGGCTGGGAAGCAACAAGTATACATTTTTAAGTCATTGGTTTGACTCGACCATGGTTCAAACCAACCACCCCCACGGTCGACCAACACGGGAAACAGACGCTCTAACTCATTTGGCCATCCCGTCTGGTTAATTAATTTATTCAGGCAATGTCATTATTTATTGTTATTTGTTGGACTTATACTTCCTGGCAAAATCCAATCTCATATATTACTTATCAGGACGGGCACCGACTTGTGACACTGACACCTAAAGTGACAGTGCAAACTCATGGCGAATTTATAGTGCTGCCCCACTGGGACCATGACCTGATTTCCCACTCAGTCACATTATCCTGATACTGAGCTAACCAGTCCTTGCCTTATCCTAGTAATGCAGAGCGCCAGGCTGGGTAATGACAAGTATCAATTTTGTAAGTCATTGGTTTGACTCGACCGGGATTCAAACTCACAACCTATCGCACAGGAAGCCAGCACACTACCGACTCAGCCATTGCGTTCGATCTTGTCATTATTAATATCATTCATCACATACTCATGTCCTCGACTAGTAACGACCAACTAGTACACCTTCCCCCCACGTACTAACTGAGTGGAGCTTATGCCCCCATCACACCAAACTAGTTCTCACTACGTTCTTGAAAATGTTGCTGAACGGACTCAAACTGTGTGCGAACGGAATGGACGTAGTAGCAACTTTTTACGGTCTTTTTACAAACGGAATGGATGGACTAGAACGGAATGGTGCTCCAGAACTTTCGGCATCCCAACAATTTTCTTGCAGCCGCGTTCTACCCCGACCACAGCCCATTTTAGAACGTGGTCAACGTTTTGAGAACTAGTTTGGTGCGATGGGGGTGGCGTTCTCTGTGGCGGAGTGGTTAGAGTGTCTGACTTTTTTCTAGGTCAGACTCCTAATCTGAGGGTCGGCAGTTCGATTCCCCGTGCCCCCAGCTCTGCCAATTTGGATTTCCACCGCTGTGTATAACTTACAGCGTCATCAAAGGCCGGTTGCTCTCATACCATGTCTATGTGGTGTGGGAGGTTAAAAATCCCTTGGGTCGGTAAAAGTGTAGGCTCGGGCTTTCTATCGACCAGCAGTGGAGTGGGGAAGACCAGTCGTCTGTGACTAGGATTTCCCCTGCTTGGGACAACTAATGTACCAAAAAATAAATAAAAGTGAGAGACAAATAAGTGTTCACACTTCCTGTCTACCATTCGCTATATAAAGTAAGGAAAGATAGGAACTTTTGCCAGGCTGATATTATAAGATTCCATATACGCAGGGTGTGGTATGTGAATGCGGCATGAATACCCATGCAATTTTGTCTCTTTTGTTCCAAATTTGTGAAGGAAACTCAAAGTTGAAGGTTAATCTATGGCAATATTCACACCAATCCGTCCATAGAGCGATCCACTTACCGCATTCGCATTCTCATCCAAATATATATATGGAAGCACCACTGTGCATTTACATGCTTTTCGACTTTTTATCGCATTTGCATACCGCATCGGATTTCTAAGTTTTAGTTGGATCCTACTGAGGTATATAATTAATAATTAATTAATAATTAATCAATATCAACCCAGTCACAGTTAAATTAATTACAGGTCCAATCTCAGATTAATCTGGGGGGTCACTTCAATACCGAAGGTGGACTATACCTACACCCTAGGCCAAAAAGAAAAATATTTATGTTATGAGCTTCCTAGATACGTTCGGGTGCATGGTCCCCAGAATTCTCCTTTTAAATGGCTTTAAAATGGGTTATTTGAGGGCACATCCAAGGGGTTATAGGCTGATATTTTAGCACATGTGCGTTACATGATATTTACTTGTAGTTAATCAAAAGTACAGAAATTCGTACAAAAGTACAGACATTCATGGGATTTTGTACAAAAGTACAGAAATGTGTGGGATCGATCCAGGACTCGTGAGGTAACTAATCAGAACCTTCAATTTCTGTGACTCTGATGGGAATACCATGAGAGTTGGATACACTGCCTTATAGTGCTGCCTGACTGGGATACCAATATTGTAATGTTCTGATGGAATTGGGAATAGCACAGAGTAGTAGGTAAACGCAACGTGACTTAAATACGTAGTTTTATGTCCTGACAACATCTAAGGTCATATCAGGACAGGTACCGACTTGTGACAATGCACACATATGGCGATTTTATAGTGCTGTCCCACTGGGAAATCAGGTTGCCGGTACCATGACCTGATACCCCCCCATAGGGGGTGAAGCTTTTATCTACATAGGCTTATGCAGTAGGGTCACTCTCCTGAAAACTGGTCAGCATGGGATGGGATTTTACAACATCAATAAAAAAACTTCCTACTTTTTTTCCCTTATACTTTTCATACTCTCATGTTCAGAATTGATGTAAGAAATAAGGGAAATAAAATAAACTGTGTGAAACTTTGGTCCTTTTAGTTATGAAGTGTTTTTGTACCTCAAAACCCCATTTTACAGTCAGCCATTTGTAACATGACATATGGGACATGGTTGAATCCTTACTAACATCTTGTATTGGATTGATATGTCAAACAAAACAGTTCCCAAATCAAAAAGGAAGTATTTATTAACATGTATGCATGGTGAAATTTAAAACAAATTTATTTGATGTCTTTAGAAATAACATTACAAATCTCCATCACAGATGTAACCAGTGGTGTCTGGATGCCACACAAATATTGTACACTAATTATTCAGTGAATAAAGCATGGCTGGGAATTACTTTAAAAATAATCAATACAAGCACTATATATTTCTATATATTATGCCATGATTAATATGCTTCTAAGTATGAAATTATTTAATTCTGCTTAGATTTTTATTAAGCAGACTGTGTGGTGTCCTAAACATGCGATACATCTGAGCAACCCATGTTATACTGCCATAAGAAATAGCTTAATCATGGACTACACCTTTATTTTTTATCTCATCTATTTTAGATAGATGTAAAGGGGTCCAGCTTTCATTTGCAACCACAATTTAAAACAAATATTAGATTTTAACTCTCCATGTAACACTTTTGGCCAGTTTTCAGGAGAGTGACCCAGTAACAGTTTTGTTATTAATCTTTTTTTATTAAATTGATGACACATGCTTAATAATGCGTCGGTCACAAATGCGTTTCGGCGTGCTTGTGGCGACCATAAGTCACTGCATGGGTTACAGTCACCGTGAGTTTTTTGGTTCGCCGCAAGGTTTTTTTTTTTTTAAGTTGGAGTGATATTAACTTTGAAAAATCACAATGCTGCGGGCCGCCATCCTGGCAATCCAGACGACAACACTGTACGATCACTATTGTTGACATCAATAAAAAGGTTCTAAAATGAATATCAATATGGTACAAAATTCATGTTTGTGTGATCAATATTAAGAAAGTTATGACTTTTCTGTATATTAAATATGTGTATATATATTCAACACAAACCATACGATTTGTGAAGAGATAAACCGCAGACCATAACGCCGTAACATTTGCATAAACCGCAAGACACACAGCAGACCACAGCACCATATGGCGCCCGAAGCATTTGTGACCTAGGCTTAGAATGTGTTAAGTGCATGAGTGTCTAAGAATAAGTTAGATATGTAGAATCAAATCTATTTGAGTGCTTAGGCTCTGGAAATTAGATGCTTAATCGGACTCTGCACACCTTTAAGCATATATGGGTCGTTCTCAGAAGTTGTGTACCAATAGTGTGACATCAGACCACAAAATCAAAACGCTGCCAAAGTCCTATAAACAAGTTTCCTCAATGTGTATGTCCTTTTGCATCTGAATAATTGAAAATAAACATATTCTGGCATTTTTAAGTAGGTCAAATGATGCTCACACCCAATAAATAGCAGTATAGCATGGAAACCAATCTGACTCCAAAATCAAATATTTTCCACACAAAACTTGACATTTTTAGGACATTTCACATGCCACTTGCTTTATAAACAGTAGTAATAATAATTTGAAACCTCATTGCTATGGTTTTGTCTTATTTGTGAATATTAAAGAGAAAAGCAAAAAAATATTAGCAAGGTAACAGTCAAAGTGGAAACAACAATTTTACACAAATGTTCGGCTCAAATTTCAATGTTTAGGGGCAATTTCAGGATTTATCTTTTACTATACCATAACTGGGTCCATGCATAGAGTGTCAAATGGTGAAAATAGTTCCTGTACTGTATCTGTACTCAGTGTTTGATACAGAGTTTCATAGTACTTGCAAGTGGAAATGAAATGTTACGATGTTAATGACTCCAGAAAAGGTTAACTATTTCATAATTTAAATTTTTTTTAAAGAAATAAATGTCTTCAACTTAATGAAGACATTGTATATGACCATTTGAAGTGAAATGAGCTGTTGTTCAGAGGTTTTCATTAAGTTTGTGACACTTTATTTTCAATGCTGTTGACAATGTCACAAATTAGTGATGTAATTTTCTATGTATTTAGCTACATCCATCCCAATAAGATACATAATACACAATATTAACATTTACTTTTGATCTAAAATATCTCCCACATTATTGGACTAAATGAAATATAAATATTGACACTCCAATAATGGGTTTCTTTGAAATATGCATTTCAAGTGGACTACTTCAAGTGGTACACAGTTTCTGAGAACGACCCATGTAGAACCTTGTCTATAATCATACCTAACCACCCCCCCCCCCCTCCTCCACCTCGCCCCTCCCCCAGGATCCCAGAGTCAGTTGACGCAGACCGCGTCAATGGAAGCTTAGCTTTAAAGTGAGGTTTAATTGGCAGTTTGTCAAATTCCCAGACTGAAACTGCGCCGTGGCGCGATGAAATCAACAGTCACAAACCCACCCTTCTCTGCCCGGGCCTCAATAAAAGTCATGAGCTGTGTAAACTCGCTAGTTATTCGCTAACTTTGCCGGTGTGTTTTACTGAAATACATACCATGTTGTAGTTGGAGACTAGGGCAGGGAAATAATCTGAAATGGCCGTGTAGAAATTTGAAAAACTGCTCTCGATCTGAAAAACCTCGTCGTGGCGACAGTGGCGGCGCCAAGCGGGGAAGACGAGAAGCACTGGCGGTTTACCGATGAAATATATTTTTGTCGTTATTTATTTATTTATTTATAATTTTCAAATAATCTGATGGAAAAAAGTTAATTTGTTGTTATTTTAGTGGTTTTTTTAAATCTGTTATTTTTAATTTACTATTTTGAGAGCGCGGTTAAGAAAATGGCGTCGGATGAAAAGGCTCAGAGATTGTTACGTTAGAACGCCGGGAGGTGAATGGCGCCGACTAGTGAGAAGGGAGTGAACCAGAGGGGCAGCTCTCACCCTGGTTAGTCTGGTCCCCTGGCCTTTGTTTCAACAGAGGTCGCCACTGTGCTATAACCTGGTACCCTCTCCTCCTAAGTATGCTGGTAAGAAGGGGTGCATGTAAGGGTGCATGTAAACGACAACGGGTCCAGAGCGGCGGAAGAAAATAGACTCATGAATATTAAGTTTGACCTATATATATGATGAATCGACCTTGAACTTGGTCACCGCATCGCTTCTGAGTTTGCAGCGCAGTGCAAAACATTAGTTTTATTCAAAATTAATAGAAATCCAGAGCCCTAACCTTATCAATTTAATATAATCTTTTTGGTAAACATGTTTTATACATGTGTACCAAGCGATTATTTTAATCATTATTTTTGTATCGCTGAGAGGGGGTGGGGGAGGTTATTTTTGGGGATACCTCACTTGACTTGTTGTACATTTACAAAACACAACAGGTGGAGTGTGTTCTAGGATGCCCTCATGGTTTGTTATTAGAACACATATAACTTACTTCATATTTCATAGCAATCGTATATTTAAGTTCGTTTTTTTATCAAAACATCTTGGTTGAATACTTTTCCCCTAAGTTGTGTGTGGCCGGATGGGTGTGATACATCACATATAGGTCAAACTTAATATTCATGAGTCTATTTACTTCCGCCGCACTGGACCCGTTGTCGTTTACATGCACCCTGCATGTAAACGACAACGGGTCCAGTGCGGCGGAAGTAAATAGACTCATGAATATTAATTTTGACCTATATATATGATGAATCGACCTTGAACTTGCTCCCTGCATCGCTTGCTCTCAGTTTGCCAGTATGCGCAGTGCAAAACATTAGTTTTATTCAAAATTAATAGAAATCCAGAACCCTAACCTATCAATTTAATATACTCTTTTTGGTAAACATGTTTTCTATATGTGTACCAAGCGATTTGTTTCTAGGTGGTGTGGTTTTAGAGATATTTCACTTTTTCTGTATGAAGATTGCTCACGACCATTGACAATGCCATGTTTTCTACACGTGAACCAAGCGATTATTTTAATAATTATTTTTGTATCTCTGAGAGGAGGGGTAATTCTTGTTTATTTTTGTTCCTATCTCGGGAGGGGGAGGGGATTATTTTAATAATTCTTTTTGTATCTGAGAAGGGGGGGGGAGTGATTCTTTTTGTATCGCTGAAAGAGGGGGGGTACTTTTATTTATCTATTGATGGCTTGGTTTTGTAGGGGTGGGGTGGGGTTATTTCCTACCTCTATTCACACAGCAGCTGGCTTGGTTTTGGGGGCTCCTACGTTCTTTTAATTGTTTTATATATCTCGGGGAGATGGGGGGGGGGGGACTTCTTTTCTTCGGGAGGGGGAGGTTCTTTTAATAATTCTTTTTGTTATCTCTGAGGGAGGACTTTTATTTATCTTTTCTTAGAGATACAAAAATAATTATTAAAATAATCCCGTCCCCCTCCCTAGATAGGAACAAAAATAAACAAGAATTACCCCCCCCCCCTTCTCAGAGACATAAATTAATAACTATTAAAATGATGTCCCCCTCCCGAGATAGTAACAACAACAAAAGTACCCACACTCCCTGAGATATATGAAACAATAGTTAAAAGAATGTAAAAGTGCCCCCCAAAAAACCAAGCCAGCCGCTCTGTGAATAAAGGTAGAAATACCCCCCCACCACCCCCACACACACCCAAAATGCCAAGCCATGAATAGATAAATCTGCACATAAGTAATGAGTAACAATTAATATATGATCTGACCAGGTTGTACTACCTGTGAAGTTAGAGTAGTTAAAAGCTAATAGTACATTGAGAAAATACAACAGGTGGAGTGTGTACCATATCATTGGGATACCTCACTTGACTTGTTGTACATTGACAAAACACAACAGGTGGAGTGTGTTCTAGGATGGCCTCTGATTTGTTTACATGAGCGATATTAAGTGAAACCACTGCAATAGCTCTCCCACACTGACTTACTTCATATTTCATAGCAATTGTGTATTTAAGTTAGTCTTTTTAACAAAACATGTTGGTTGAATACTTTTCCCCTATGTTTTGTATGGCTATCGCTGAAAGCCGCCTGGGGAGTGTTCATACGTCATATATAGGTCAAAATTAATATTCATGAGTCTATTTATTTCCGCCGCACTGGACCTGTTGTCGTTTACATGCACCCGGTAAGGGTTGAGCGAACCAGATGGGAGCCCTGATGCGCGAAAAGGAAGAAAGGAAGGCGGGGGTGGAAAATAAGGCGTTTATTGACACCTCAACAGAGAAATACAGAGTACAAGGATAAGCTCCAGGGAGCGACAGTGAGAAAACTCATAAGGAGCAAAAGTACAGGTCAATACGGCTCCAGGGGGGAGTGACGAGCTCAGAAGGAGCCAGAAATGTACATAGTAAGGATGAAGGTAAGTAAGCTCATGAGGAGCGGATAAATGAATAAAGTTCGGATCAATTAAGTGTCAGGAGAGTGAGGGGGTGCCGAGGAGCCCTCCACCGCTGGAAGGAAAGGGTATAGGGATAGTTGGGTGGGTGGGCGGAGGAAAATGCAGGGAGCTGGAGGGCGGCAGGAGGGTGAGTGCTGAGGGAGGCCGGCGGGCGGCCTTATAAGGGAAGGGGGGAGGCGGCGACAGCAGCTGAGGTGTGAATGCTGGCGGCCCGGGGGAGGGCGAGAGGTGGCGCGCAGCGGGCGTCGGGTGAGGCGCAAAGGCTGCGCGACCTGGGGTGGGGTGGGGGAGGTGGCGACGCACCGCGCCATCTGCCGAGGTGAGCAGGCAGCACGACACGGGGCGGGGGAGGGTCTCTTCCTCTCCTCGCATCAAACGTAATGCTTCGCATTACGACCGATGCGCGAAAAGGAAGAAAGGAAGGCGAGGGTGGAAATAAGGCGTTTTATTTGACGCCTCAACAGAGAAATACAGAGTACAAGGATAAGCTCCAGGGAGCGACAGTGATAAAACTCATAAGGAGCAAAAGTACAGGTCAATAAAGCTCCAGGGGGGAGTGACGAGCTCAGAAGGAGCCAGAAATGTACATAGTAAGGATGAAGGTAAGTAAGCTCATGAGGAGCGGATAAATGAATAAAGTTCAAATCAATTAAGTGTCAGGAGAGTGAGGGGGTGCCGAGGAGCCCTCCACCAAAGCAGCGGAGAGGGCTCGAGGGGTGCCCGAGGGCGCGAGGCGGGGCACGTAGGCGTGGACTGCCGCGGAGGACCAGGTACCTTGCGCCATGATGTCGGAGAGGGGGACCCCGGCGCGCTGGCAGGCCTGGGTGGCACCTCGGCGGAGGCTGTGGAGAGTGAACGGCTCGGGCGCCGGCACCCGTTGGGCCGAGAGGGCTCCTCGCAGCAGCGCGGTGAGGGAGCGCGGGTCGAGGGGCCGGCCGGAGGGGATCATGAAGGCGGGGGCATCCGGGGCAGCGGGGCAGAGGGCGACGGCTCCATGCCAGGCCGCTACGGGGCAGAGGGCGGAGCCCAGGATGGCAGGTATGAAGAGGGCGACCGCGCCCGAGGGGCTGGAGATGGTCTTGGAGCTTGTGAACCGGCGACGAAGCCCCTCGGGCGCGGAGCGGGCGTCGTCGCGGGTGAGGGTGAGGTTGGACTGCCGCAGCATCCCGAAATACCCGAGGAGGAGCGCGGCCCGAGGAACGAGGGAGGGGGGGCCCGCCCGGGACAGGTGGTTGATGGCGAGGGCGAGCTGTTGCGGGGTGAGCGGGGGCGCCTGCCGTTGGACGTGCGTAGAGATCCGTTCCCCTCCTCGGCAGACGTCCTTGGGGAGGCAGGCGTCGAAGCCCGAGGTGAGGCCGCCGGCGCCCTCGACCCAGGAGCGGGCCCCCGATACGGTGTTTTTGACGGAGGCGAGCGCGAGCCCGCGGAGGAAGAGGGCGGCAGTGAAGGCGGCGACGTCGAAGGGCGTGGGCGTGAGGGGGTCCGTGCCTCGGGCCACCGCGCCTCGGGCCACCGCGTACGTGACAAACTCCTCGGCCTGGCGACGACGGTTCTTCCAGGTCGCCGGGGCGAGGGCTGCGGCACGGAAACGGCAGACGGCATCTACCTCGGCAGGGGGGAAGCCTAGAGACCGGGAAAAAAGGGGAAAGCGTCATGGGTGGGGTTGGCTGGGAGGAGCCTGAGGCGGGCCACCTCGGCACGGGCCGTCGTGTCCCAGGGTCCGGGGAGGTGGGCACGGCTGAGGGCGTCGGCGAGGAGGAGGTCCGCCCCGGGCTTGTGGATGATTCGGAGCTCGAAGGAGCCCGTGGCCGCCATCAGCCAGAGCTCCCGCGCGCAGGTCCCGAGGGTAGCGTCACGGGCGCGGCCCGACTCGAGCGCGAGGGCGGAGGCCATGTTGTCCGTGTTGTCACTGTCGCCCCCGCGACGTCGTCCGGGAGGAGGGCGCGGAGGGCGACGACGAGGTTGACGGCCTCGAGCTCGTGGATGGTCGGGAACCGCGCCCGGAAGTCCTCGGTGTACCCTCGGGCGTAGTAGTGGGTGGGAGAGAAAGCCCCGCCCCCGGTGAGGCAGGAGTCACACTCGATCACCCATCGACGGCCCTCGGGGGCCCGGAGAAGGTGGAGGCCGTTGGAGATCCGCCCGTAGGCGGCGAACCACCTCAGGTCCCGGAGGGCGTCGTCGGCGAGGGTGAGGGTGGAGGCCCCGGAGCAGCTGCGCAGCGCCCCGAGGAGCCGGCCCATGAACTCCCGGCCGGGGAGCACGCAGCTGCTCACGTGGTTGAGGCGACCCAGGAGGCTCTGGAGCCCCCGCTTCCCGAGGGTGGGGCGGGCGACGCGGGCCTCGCAGTCGTCGACGAGGGCCTGGATCTTTTCGGGGGCGACCCGGATGGTCATGGCCTCGCTGTCGAAGGTGAACCCGAGCCAGAGGAGGCGGACAGCGGGGGGGGTGAAACTTTCCGGGTGCCACGTCGAGGCCGAGGGCTGTGGTGAGGGCGAGGAAGGCGTCAAAAGCCTTGCAGGCCTTCAGGTAGGAGCCCTCGCACCCGATGAAATCATCGACGTAGACGAGGGAGTGGAAGCCCTCGCGCTGAAGGATCCAGGCCACCGCCAAGGTGACGCGAACGCAGGCCGCGCCCGCGGAGCGGCAGCCAAAGGGAAGGGCGAGGTCAATGTAGGTTCCTCCGTTGAGGCAGATCCCGTATAGAGGGCAGGGAGGGGGTCGGCACGGAGCTGGCGGTAGGCCCGGGATATGTCCGCCGACCAGACGTGCCCTGGGAGATTAGGCGGTGGCCGACGTCGGCGACGGAGGGGAGGGTGTAGGCGTGGGGCTCCCCGAGGTACTCGCGTCAGGGGATGCCCGAGTTCACGCTGGCCCCTCGGGGATAGGAGAGGTCGACGATGACCCGCCTCTTGTCTGAGTCGGATTTGGGGCGGGTCATCAAAGGAAGTCGGGATATGTCAATGGGTGAGAAGGGGGTACAGTGGTACTAAACGTATGAGGGCGCCGAGGGGCGAGCTTCCGTGTCATCGAAGGCCCTCTGGAGGTGGGGGAGGAAAACTCCGGGGGCTCTGGAGGTGGGGGAGGAACTCCGGGGGCTCGCGGTGGTTGGAAAAGGAGGGTAGGGGCGGGGTAGTTGGCGGGGAAACCGAACTCGAGGAGGTCGAGGACGGCGTGGTCGGGGTAGTCCTGGAGGTGGGAGCGCCAGGCGGGGATGTGGAGGCCTGAGGGTAGGGGGATGCGGGCGGCCACAAAATTAGGTAGGGCCGCTTTCCGGAGGGCGGTATAGGTGCGGAGGAAAGTTGGGTAGCTGTCCCACGCCTCGCCGGAGGTGTGGGGCCAGGAGGCGAGGATGGTGGGGCGGTGGTAGTGGAGGGGGGGGGCCGCAGGAGGGGGCGGCGGGGAGGGTAGCCTGGAGGTCGGGGTCGATGACGTCGACGGTGGGCTCGTCAAGGGAGGGGGGGTGGGGCAGGGGGGGTTTGAGGGCGGGGGTAGGGGGAGGAGGTGCGGCGGGGGCGGGCTAGGGGGGCGGCGAAGAAATCGCGGGCGCGTGGGGGGGGGGGGTCGGGGTCGGGAAGGGCGGGGGGTATAGGGTGGGTGTCGGGGGGGGGGGGGTCGGGTGGATCGGGGGGTCAGAGGAAGGCGGTGTCGCCTGGGTCGAGGTGGACGTCTGGGTCGAGGGTGACGGGCGACTGGCGCCGGGCGGCGATGGGAGCCTTGCTGAGGGGGCACTGGGGCCGGGCGGCGATGGGAGCCTTGCTGAGGGGGCACTGGGGCCCGAGGGAGAGGTGGTTGCCGATGGGGACGGCGGTGCCGAGGCGGCGGGCAGGCCGCGCCTCTGGCAACGGGGCAGTGGTGTCCGGTGGGCTGGTAGTATTGTGGTGGGCGGCGTTGTTAGGATGGGTGGGCCGGTTAGGGGCCTCCGGGCCGGGCTGGAGGTGCCGGCTTCCTAAAAATCCGGCGAGGTGGGTGCCGCTGCACGTGTGCGCTTGGCCAAGCAAGCATCCTTGCTGTGCCTAGTAAGCACTTTCCGCACATTAGCGCAGTATGCGCAGGCGTGGCGCTGCTTGTTGGCTCCCTGTCCGTGGGCCTCCCCCGGGGCTGCCTGGGTGCAGGAGTTTGGGTCCCGGTTCCAGGCGTAGCACAGTGGGCCGTGGGTGTCCCTGCTGTACGCCACGCGGGTGTCGGTGTGGGCGCGGGGCTGGGGTCGGGGCCTTGCAGGGTCGAGGGGGCGGGGTTGGGCGGTGGCGGGCTGGGCGGGCATGGAGAGGCACTCTAGTCTGAGGAGGTTCAGTGCTACCGGGTCATGCCACCCGTGGGGGAGGGTACCGTCCGCGATGGCGGTAAACACCGTCTCGGAATACTGGCGGACGGTCGCCCACGGGTAGATCAGGTTATCCCGGCAGACTGCGAGGTGGTGGTGGTGGAGTCCCTGGGCGGAGTGGGCAGGGAAGTCGGGGTGGTCGATGAGGGTGAGGAGGGCGAGGGTATACTCGTCCTTCGTCGCCTCCCCCCTCTTCACCGGCTTCCTCTCGGGCCCTCGTTTTACTAGGTCGGAGGGGAATATGTATTCGGCCGTGATACCTTGGCGCCTGACGGAGTGTCGCGCCTCGGCGGATGCCAAGATGTCCCGGACGGCGTCGGCCGCGGAGGCGGGGCTGTGCCGGGTCTGCTCCTCATGGTAGGCCGGCGAGGTGATGGGCGGTGCTTGGGTGGAGAGGTGGCGTACCTCTCGTACGGCGGGTGCGCGGCTCCGGGGAGGGTCGCCTGAGGCGTCGGCGGGGGCCGGGCCACGGTGGTGGCGGGCGCCCGAGGTGTTGGGGCGGCCTGGCGTCTCGGGGCCGGCGAGGGCGCCTCGGGCGCGGGGCGGGCTTCCCTGGTGTCCAGGGAGTCGATCCGGGCGTGGAGGTGGGCCGCAGCCTGGCGCGCCTCGGCGGTGGACTGCCGATGGTCTAGCTGCATGCGCTGGATTGCTTCCAGCACTACCGACATCTCGGAGCCCGAGGCGCGGTCCGAGGGCGCCGCGGGGGACGCCGGGGCGGACGCCGGTGATTCGTCCCTCCCGGGTGTTGAAGAGGGCCCCGGGGTGCGGGGGGCGGCCCGGGAGCCCTTCCGTCCACGTCCTTTCCCTTGAGGCATGTTAAAGCTGGTGTGTAGCAGCGGTCCGAGGTGGAGAGCCAAGACAGGAAAATGCAGGGAGCTGGAGGGCGGCAGGAGGGTGAGTGCTGAGGGAGGCCGGCGGGCGGCCTTATAAGGGAAGGGGGGAGGCGGCGACAGCAGCTGAGGTGTGAATGCTGGCGGTCCGGGGGAGGGCGAGAGGTGGCGAGCAGCGGGCGTCGGGTGAGGCGCGAAGGCTGCGCGACCCGAGGGGGTGGGGGAGGTGGCGACGCGCCGCGCCATCTGCCGAGGTGAGCAGGCAGCGCGACACGGGGCGGGAGAGGGTCTCTTCCTCTCCTCGCATCAAACGTAATGCTTCGCATTACGACCAAGGCTAAGGCCAAATAAAATAAAAGAGTTGGTTGTCGTCCTTTTGGTCACACAAATCAGGGGCAGGTGGATGGTTTTTACTTCGTTTTTTCCCAAGTATTGTTTTAGTCACGGGCGGGGACAATCACCAATTTTTTAATTTGTGTTGGGCTTGGCGCTATGTCATATTGTTCATTTAGTCGAACCTAAACCATCTCTCAAGGCATAGTAAAACAAAGGGGGCGGGGCGGGGCGGGGGGGGGGGGGGGGGGGGCAGAGGAGACAAGGAAGAGGTGGGAAGACAACATCAAGGAATGAATAGGTATGGAGTTTAGCAAGTCGGAGTCCCAGAGGGAAGTTGAGAACAAGGAAACAAATTTGAGAAAAATTGTTGGAAAGTCATTTTTGGTGCCACAACTACCCTCGAGATCTAAATAAAGTTAAATAATATAAGAAAGTTGGTGATCGTCCTTTTGATCACACAAATCAGGGTCGGGTGGGTAGTTTTTCTTTTTCTGTTTTTTGGCATATGACGTAGAGGTATTACATAACTATGTAAGGCACTTGGAAACCGGCTGTGCTTGTCCTTTTTATTAGTAGTATAATTTAAAGCATCATATATTGGGTCCTATTAAGGCTATAATAACCAATTAGGTATTTTTTTTCAGCATTTAGAAGCCTCTTGCTGATAATTTGATGCATTCAGCGTGTTTGAAAAAAAATGTCTAAGTGCCTAAACTATTGTAGTGGTCTGCACTGACCTCTCAGGCAAGTAACCACATAGACAGGTAGGCGTGGGGAGTGTATTGATATCAGGGAGACTAGGTGGTGTAATGGTTAGCACACTGGCCCGGAATGCAAAGAGATGTGGGTTCGAGTCCCGCTCTAGGCACAGTATTTCCCATTTTCATCACCCCCACGACACTATGTTATCCAGATTATATGCTTACAAAAGTTGAATTGCTGCAAGCCAGACGCATTTTTTACCAGTTTAAACAAACAAAACAATTAAAACTAAAGGTGGGCGATTTTTTTATGCACGGGCGGGGACGATCACCAATTTAAAAAGAATTTTGGCCTACGAGTTTATGATGATAAATCATAATGATGACCGTACTAAACATCGTAAAAGACAGCTAATTCCTAGGTCACAAATGCTGCAGTCGCCATACGGTGCTGCGATCTGCGGCGTGTCTTGCGGTTTATGCAAATGTTACGGCGTTGTGGTTTGCGGTTTATTTATTCACAATTTGTACAGTCACTCCAAGGCATAGGTCACCGTATGGTGCCTTATGCTTTTTTTTGTGTCGCCGCACAACCGCAGATAAGAAATTTGTTTATTCACAAATTCTATACATTATTCCACAAACATACTATTCTGTTAACAATAGAAATTGGCCGGATTCCAGGTGGATTCCAGCCTGCGGCTTTACGATTTTCCAAAGTTAAGATAACTTCAACTTTAAAAAACTGCAATCCCTTGCTGTTAGCCCAAAACCGTAGGGCCACCGTATCCAACCGTATGGTCGCTGTACAGTTTTGCCGATGCGGCTAGTTACGGCCACCGCAAACAGACCACAAGGGATTTGTGACCGAGGCATAACTGGTGAGTAGAAGGAACTAGAATGGGAGCTCTAACCTGGTACCCTGCCTACTAACTATAGCAAAAGACAGGTAACTAACCGATGAGAAGGAACTAGAATTGGCACTCTAACCTGGTACCGTGCCTACTAAGCATAGCAAAAGACAGGTAACTAACTGATGAGAATGAACTAGAATGGGAGCTCTAACCTGGTTCCGTGCCTACTAAGTATAGCAAAAGACAGGTAACTAACCGATGAGAAGGAACTAGAATTGGCGCTCTAACCTGGTACCCTGCCTACTAAGAATAGCCAAAAAACAGGTTGTCAGCAGAAAGACCCGATATCGCACTCAATCACATTATCCTGATACTGAGCTTTCCAGTCCTAGCCCATTCCTATTTAATGCCAAGTGCGAGGCTAGGTAGTGAGAAGTCTTAATTTTGTAAGACATTGGTTTTACTCAGTCGGGAAGCCAGCACTCTTACTCTTATGCCTAGTACACACCTACCGTTTGTGTGCACCCACCTACCATATACGATCTAAAACTGCCTGTTTCACACACAAAAATCGCTAGGTGTGCGCTCCCCACGCACACCTAGCGATTGCGATTCGCGCATAAAACCTCAGTTTTAGGGCTAAAACCGGCCGATTACGATTGCGATTTGCGATTCGAAAAAAGAATCGGCCCATTTTCAGTTTTAAGCGGGTTGGGTCGAGTCGTGAGTTTTAGTGCGCGAATACTATACGGTAGGTGTGTACCAGGCATTAGTCTTACAGATTCAGCCACCGTGTCATCAAGAATAACATGACTGAATCGGATATTATCCGATTCACAGTAGCCAGAGGAGCAATATTATAAAGCCGCCATTATTGCACTCTGCTAGCAGTCAGTACTCATCCTGATTATGTCAGCGGGGAGTGGGACGTAGCTCAGGCAGTAGAGTGTCCACCTGTGATGGTGCAGGTCATCCACTCGATCCTGCTCAGTGGACCCATTTGCAGTTTGTACTATTTTCCGTTCAAACCAGTGGTCCACAACTGGTTCATCAAAAGCTATGGTATGTGATGTCCTGTGTGTAGGAAAGTGCATATAAAAGACCTCTTGCTGCTTATCAGGAAGGCCTATGTGGCGGCAGTGGGTTTCCTCCAAAGAAATATGTCAGAATGATCATATGTTCGATGTCCATTAGCCAATAATAAAAATCAATCTGCTCTAGAGGCATCATCAAATAAAACAAGCTTTCCTGATTATGTCAGATGTTGCTAGAGCAAAATTCCTTAAGTGCCTGTCACACTATGCCGGATTCAGCAACGTCTTGAATGAGTGAGGTAACTCATTCGGTGTCATTGCTGGACCTGGCAGGCTCAAGGCCGAAGCCCTCCCCCCCCCTGCCACTACTATGGCAGGGGTGGGGGGGGGGGGGAAGTGAGTGATGAAGGGGGGAGGGGGGAGAGGGGGGGGAAGCCATCTTCCCCCCTCCAGCCTATATAACAACTCCTGCCAGCCATCATGGTCAGGCACTATCCTGGGGTCTTCCGGAGCTACCAAAGCTGGTCAGTCTTCTCCAAACGCCCGCACTGACCACTTCCCACCTCCAATTTTACCCACCCACCCACACCTGCAGTTGATTGTGCCCACAACAATCAACAAAACCAAAAACCAATCAAGCATTTAAACTAAAAAATAAAGAATTCCATCTAATGAGCGACTGACACCCGCGCAGTTGACAGATCACACCTACTTAAATGTCACATTTCTGATAATTTACCCTCTACTGTTATCTCATATTTTTATCATTAACTATTGCTATTGTACTTTAACGTAATTGATTACTCGTTTGTTAAATCGTTCACATGACTCATATGCCCTCATCACATTTCATTTTCCCAATATATCGGGGCCTTCGCTCGTTCGCTTCTTGCCCGATGATACACAGTCAATGTACATGCCGCCGGGCGGGCAGCGCCCGAATAAAAGCCTTGATTAACCCACTCATGCCTCTGAGTCAGCTGTGTCCGTGAGCAATGAGACAGAATTGTCTATTCCGGTGGTGATAAGTATCAAAATGGATTAAAATGTGTCAAAGTGTTGCGATATCGGGTCTACAAACGGACATGAAACAGACATTAAACGGACATGAAACGGACATGAAACGGACATGAACGGATAGCCAATGGACGAAACAAAATCAAACCAGACAAGAACCGTAGACATCAGTCCGGCGGCATCCGTTCCTAGTTTTGTGCATGTTCAAAACTTGTACAGACACAAACCGGACATTGTTCATTTTCTGCCCGTTTCCCCCAATCCAGTGAGGTGTGCCTTTATCAAATCTAAAGGGGCTGTCACATTAGGGTTTTTTGCGGGAGCGTATGGCGGCATAGGCGCGTTACGTCATATACGTCGGCATACGCCGTATACGCTACTCATACGCTACGCATATGCTACTCATACGCTACTCATACGCTACTCATACGCCGCCAGATGCCGGCTTATGTGAAGCGTATGAGGCATATGCCGCCATACGCTTTCATAAATCCGTCCGTCCAAATTTTTTTGTGCATGCTAAAAAAAACTCGACCTATGAGGGCGTATGGCCCATACTGTCAACAAATGTCACAGCACGCTCCCATCCGCTCCCATACGCTCCTCATACGCTCCTCGTACGCTCCTCGTAGGTTCCACATACGCTCAAAACCACCCGATAGGTCACCAAATGTCATCATAGGCCGGCACGCGCAGGACCTACGTAGGTTTTCAATATGCTCCCGCCATACGCCGTAATGTGACAGGGCCTTAACCAGTAACTATCTCTCTTCTTGCAGGAAATGGGTTGAGTGATAACAACGAAATGGTGTTCTCAACTGCAGATACCCATTACAATACATCGACAGAGGGGAGCTGTTCTGCAATATCTAAGAGTGGCTGGTGGTTCAGGGTCAGATGTGGCTCAAATCTTAATGCCCCTAAAGATCTAGGCATGACTTGGAAAAGCCTGGGGAATGCGAAAGTCTTACATCCGAAACAATCTAGAATGATGATCCGCCAGTTTTGAGTGATTTCGCCATTAGGTGTTATTTGAACCAATATGGACCCTTTCTGCAGAAGCAATGCCAAACGCTATGGCTTAATGAATTCACAGGGTCCGTACAGTACCTGGAAAGTCTTGAAAAGTCTTCATTTGGCCCCATTTCCATTAAATTGTCCCCACTGATCTAAATTAGTCCAAAATTGGCTTTCGCCATTGTTTTTGTCCTGAAATCCAAATGAAAATAGTCTTGAATTCCTATTAAAAAAACAGCCTTGAAGAGCCTTGAAATAGCCTGGAATTCCATATCTTCACATGTGTACGGACCCTGAGTTGAGCATCCACCTCTCATTTTGGTAGGTTGTCGGATTCAAACACCCTGGGTATGAACCCTGGCCGAGTCAAACCATTGACTTAAAGTTGCATAGTCCTATGAAGCATCAAATTTTCAAAACCAAGACAATTATCTAGATTTGATTCTACATATCTCACTTAGATACTGATACACTTATTAAACATTTGTTGCCACACAGAAGGGAATACTGGCACAATTTAATATAAGCTGTTAATACAGAAGCCTACGGTGTCAGAGTTTTGGCAAGCTTGCCAAAATTAATTTAGTACGTTTGCACTTGAAATATCTCAAAAGTTAGCCATTTAAAATTAAAGTTACTTAAAACTGAAGTAAGGTAGATTATAACAATCAACTCAATATATTTATCTCAGAAAATTGACAGAAACTCAAAACCATCGGACTACGCAACTTTAAGCATTGATATTTGCCGCTACCTTGCCTGGCATTCAACATTACTAGTACACGGCAAGGAACAGTGTAATGAGGACAACCAATTGTCCATGATTGAAATTTGTCCTGCTGAACCAAGCTAGGTATGCAATCCGATATGATAATCTAGATATGAGAACCAGGCACGGTATTGTAATATGTAATGTGATATGGTAAACTAGGTGCGCAAAGCGATATGGTAATCTAGGTATGCAATGTGATATGTAAGCTAGGTATGTAATGTGATATGTAAGCTATGTATGGAATGTGATATGTAAGCTAGGTATGCAATGTGATATGTAAGCTAGGTATGCAATGTGATATGTAAGCTATGTATGGAATGTGATATCTAAGCTAGGTATGCAATATGATATGTAAGCTAGGTATGCAATATGATATCTAAGCTAGGTATGTAATGTGATATGTAAGCTAGGTATGCAATATGATATCTAAGCTAGGTATGCAATGCGATATGTAAGCTAGGGATGCAATGTGATATGTAAGCTAGGTATGCAATATGATATGTAAGCTAGGAATGCAATATCATATGTAAGCTAGGTATGCAATATCATATGTAAGCTAGGTATGCAATATCATATGTAAGCTAGGGATGTAAGCTAAGTATGCAATATCATATGTAAGCTAGGTATACAATGTGATATGTAAGCTATGTATGTAATCTAGGTATGCAATGTGATATGTAAGCCAGGTATGCAATGTGTTATGTAAGCTAGGTATGCAATGTGATATGTAAGCTAGGTATGCAATGTGATATTTAAGCTAGGTATGCAATGTGATATGTAAGCTAGGTATATAATCTAGGTATGCAATGTGATATGTAAGCTAGGTATGCAATGTGATATGTAATCTAGGTATGCAATGTGATATGTAAGCTAGGTATGCAATATGATATGTAAGCTAGGTATGCAATGTGATATGTAAGCTAGGTATGCAAGGCAACATATAATATAAATGCGTATGAATAAAGTGGGAATAAATTAAGTGAGCGAATAAAACATGCATTAAGGGAGCAGGACGTAACTCAGGCGGTAGCGAGTCCACCTGTGAAGGTGTCGGTCATCCGATTGATTCTGCTCAGTGGACCCATTTGCAGTTTGGGATATTTTCTATTCCAACCAGTGGTCCATGATTGGTTCATCAAACGATGTGGTATGTGCTGTCCTGTCTGTGGGGAAGTGTATATAAAAGACCCCTTGCTGCTTATCGGAATGAGTAGCCTGTGTGGCGGCAGCGGGTTTCCTCCAAAGAAATATGTCAAAATGACCATATGTTTGACGTCAAATAGCCGATGATAAAAATCTATGTGCTCTAGAGGCGTCGTTAAATGAAACAAACTTTCCTTTAAAACACGAATTAATTAAATGGGTATAAATAAAGAGGACAAGAATTAAGTGACCATAAATGAAGTGGGTGTGAATAAAGTAGGCTTTAATTAGGTGGGTGTGAATAAAGTAGCTGTGAATAAAGTGCACACCAATTAAGTGGGCATGATTAAAGCAGGCCTTAATTTGGTTTGGTCGGTGTGAATAAAGTAGGTGTGAAGAAAGTGCATACAAATTAAGTGGGAGTGAATAACGTAGGCATGGATTAAGAATATATAAAGCCGGCAAGAATTAAGTGGGTGTGAATAAAGTAGGTGTGAATAAAGTGCATACAAATTAAGTGGGAGTGGATTAAGTAGGCATGGATTGGTGCATAATTTCCAATTGTGGTTAATTCGGGCAGGAAAGCCAGTGCTGACACCTGGGTTCTACTCCACACACCTAGAGGGATGCGCTGTTTCCCACCACTCGGCCATTCGGCCCGCTTCCTCCAACTTGTAAAGTTTGCTTGAGCACCTTCAATCCAGCAGGATTCGAACCCATGTCTTCGGGCTGATCACAAAGATGTAACTACATGACTATGGGAGGAATGTACAAGGTTTCAAACCTGGGTCCTCCCTTAAATGTGTTGGGGGACAACAAACGGAGACAGTGTTTTCACAACACGTGTGTTGGCCGCACACACCAACGTGATGCTGCCCAACCCGGTAGTGACAGCGTGTTAACCCACACCTTCGGACCAAGCTCCAAGATCTACATACACTACAACAACAACAACTATAAAGCTTCAAACATCAATTATTACCTCAGATGTGTGGGTTGGTAAACTCCATACACAAACAGGTAAATTTAATAGTGACTGCATGATGTAACAACACATGTGTTGCTACCGACCAGTCTGGCATGCACCGATGTGACACCACCGGCTCCACAGAGTCATAGTGACAGTGCGTTAGTGATACCACCCGAGGCACCCACATTAAACTGTTAACACCTTTCACCTGAATTTTTGCCTGAAATGTGATGGGGATGGTAAACCCCACTCATAACGGCAATCTCAAAAGTGAGAGTGCTGTTTACTACGTGTGAGTTGCTTCTGACCTGCCCGGCATGCACAGATGCAGCTGGGTGGGGGATTCGCCCCGTGCATTCAGTACAGGGGTGAAAAACAAAGCTGGTGAAGAATTTCGATATGGCGGGGAAATGAACTGAGCTGATAAATTCTTAATTTAAGAGGTACAATATATTCCTCACATACATCTTCATATTTACCCGCTACTTTTGAGTTGGAAGATATAATAAAACATATACTTTAATGCAATTTAAAAGTAAAATTGCCGGCGTTTTATCGCCGCCAGCTTGTCACTTTGCATTCTCTCTCAATTCACCAACTCTGTGCCTGTAGAGGTAGCCATTTGATTCTGGAACCAGGGGTTCCACTTCCGGTTCTATACTAAAGCAGTTTCCCCTGTATTTAGACTACGTTGCCATTCGCCCCTTTGCTGGACATGCGGGGTGAATCTTTTATCTAGGATGCAGCCCATCTTCGGGTGTTGACAGTGTCATGCTGACACCACCCGAGGCAACTACACTACGATCAATCAATCAATCAATCAATAGTTCCATCCTCTAGTCGAGGGTTGGATGCAATGGTTCTCCACTTGTCCCGATGTTGTGCTGTTCTGATAGACTGTGAATAATTCAAGCCTGTCCACTGTGAAATATTTGTAAACCATGATGTTCTTGGTCTCCCTCTCCCTCTGCTGCCATTCACCTTCCCTTCCAACAATGTACGGTATATTGAACTCTGACGAATGATGTGGCCAAAATAAATAAGTTTCTTTGTCTGTATAGTGGCAAACAAGCTTTTCTTATTTTTAATTTTTCTGAGAACTTCTTTGTTGGTGATCTTCTTTGTCCATGATATTTTCATCATCCTTCGATAAGTCCACATCTCAAATGCTGCTAAACGTTTGTACATTTTCTTAGAGATTGTCCATGTCTCTGCCCCATACATTAGAGTAGACCACACATAACACTGAAGAATACGCTTCCTTGTTTGTATTAATATCTTACTTGATGTTAACACTCTATACATTTTGGAGAATGTTGTTCGGGCTACGATGGGAGGACTATAAGGATTCAAACCTCACTCCCACTGATGTGACACACCTCAGGTGCCAGCTGGCTCCCTACTACTTGGCCGAGCAACCTTGAACCTGTGCGAATGTGAGGAAAACGGTTTCCTCCAAGGACGAAGTGGATGGTTAGACCAAAGCCAGCAGCTACCCACAAGCCAGTAACCCTCCTCCCAACAAGACTGACTGACTCCTCCATCCCCAGACTCAATGTGAGTGACCTGTGCACGCTGACAGCGGGTACAGTGTTTATATTGTTGAACCTGAAAAAATAAACATCGGCGATTTAATATCTGTTAGGCCGTTCGACCCAAGTTGCATCACACAAACACCCCACAGATTTTAGTGGTGATGCCTGCACACATACTGATGGTGATGCTGTACACAGGAGCAATTTGATATCAGTTGTAAACACTGGCGATTTTATCTCTGCTAGGCCGTTGGAATGAGCAGCATCACACAACTAACCTAGTGCATACAAATCTGTAAACCTTGGTGATTTGATGCCTGTTGGGCCATATGGCCAAGTGGCATCAGATAAACCACAGAGGTGATGCCCTAATGACACTGATTCTGCCTGCAACATCCACTTAAGGAAACATCATTACCATAAACATCAGCGACAACTCTGTTTTTAATGTGCACATTGTTGCTGCTGAGGTGTGGGCAGCTTCGGGCTGGCCATGCGCCTGTTGCACCATGGGCACCCCCTCCCTCGCCATCCTCGTGACATCGAAGCCACCTGGCTTCCTGCTACTCAGCTGCCTCCTGTATGCAAGGATTACCCTGCATGGGAGACCCCACATGTGGCGTCACTTCCGCAGGGATACCCCCAACTGCTGCTGAAGCTGGTTCCCGAGGTCAAACACATGGTCTTTGCATGAGCATTGTACCCAAGGATTCCCCTGCATGGGGAAACCCCACCTATTGCATCACTTCCATGGGGATGCCCCCACCTGCTGTTGAAGCTGGTTCCCGGGGCCCAACACGTGGCCTTTGCATGGGCACTGACCACCAGCAGGGGTAGCTAGCCTTCCGCTGTGTAAATGTTCATGATTTGAAATCTGTGTAAATATCGGTGATCTGATAGTTGTGTAAGCAACAGTGATTTGATACCTGTGTAGACATCAATGACTTCATATCCGCTAGGCCAACACACATACTGACACTGAGTCTATAAACATCAGCGATGTGATATCTGTGTAAACATGGATGACTTGATGTCTGCTAGGCCAGCACACATGCTGACAGTGAGTCCATAAACATCAGGGGCCATATGCATGAAGCGGTGTTAGTGTTGTGTTGTGTTAACCGCTAACATTGGGTAGGTATCACCAGCGTCGCGAAGTATGTCATGCCGTATGCATGGACGCCTAAACCGTTCGCGGTAGCTAAACGTGCAGTTATTCATAGATTTGGGAAATCTCTCTGAGCCTGTTGCAGGCAAGCACCGCTATTTGACAATATCGTTGCCGATCCGGAGGCGGTGGCGGCGGCAGCGATTTGTTTTGTTTAGATTCGACAGTATGAATATCGCCGCCGATGTAGCGGCGGCGTTAATATCGCTTCGATTTTGTGGTTAATTTGACCAAATTTAACTTTTTGACCATGTAATTCTATTAAATATGATAGCTTTGAATAGATTTGGCCATAATATATCGCCGCCGATGTGGCGGCGGTGGCGGTGGTGATTTGTTTTGGTTACATTCGTCGATTCGACAATATTAATATTGCCGCCGATTTAGCGGCGGCGTTAATATCGCTTCGATTTTGTGGTTAATTTGACCAAATTTCACTTTTTGACCATGTAATTCTATTAAATATGATAGCATTGAATAGATTTGGGCTTAATCGGTACCTAACACCGCCTGTAAACCTGCTCTGGAGTGGTGTTAGAAAGTCAGACCTTAAACTCGTGGTGTTTCCGTTACACTGTTCCATGCATAACGACTTTTCGCCGCTAAACTAGAAATCCCGTCCAAAACCAGTTTTGGCTCGCTAACACTGCTCCATGCATACAGCCCCTGGGGTGTGATTTCTGTGTGAACATTGACATTGATATCTTACGATAGCAACATCACCCATGTCATCCACATCAAAGATGTCAGTGACCACACCTGCACACTCTTGTCAACACTCACCCAGGCCATCAATGCGTGCTGTAATAAACAGTCACATCACCCCAATCACGCACATATACTACAATGTCCGCGATGTCACCATGCCGAAGACGTCACACGCATCATTCATGTCCATGAGGTCACCACGTCCATGATATCACCCACGTCACTCATGTCCATGAAGTCACCACATCCACCATGTAACCCACATCCACGATGCCACCCATGTCCAAGACATCACCCATGTCCATGATGTCACCCACATCACTCTCATCAATGACATCACCCACATCCACAAGTCACCCACATCACTCACATCCATGTCACTCATGCCCCAAATGTTACCCATGTCACCCACAACAATGACGTCAATGACATCGACCACAATGCCACCCATGTCCACAACGTCACCTATGTCAACAATGTCACCATGTCCATGACGTTACCCATGTCCATGACGTTACCCATGTCCATGTCACCCATGCCAATGACGTCAAGGACATCGTTCATGACATCAGCCATGTCAAAAGCATCACCAACGTTGGCCACAAGCTCGGGCGACGCCCGTGTTGTACCAGTGACACCCAGCTCACCTCCAAGACCAGACCTGGCCTAACACTTGTAGTGTAGGGCCCTGGTTGTGGTGCTGGTGCCCTCGGGCACCCCAGCAGTCTTCACCACTCTGACATCATATTGACCCTGCAGAGGATAACCATGCTGCTCAGGGATGCCCTGGAGGGTGTGGTTGGTCCAGGGCGAGTCCATACTGCACGGTCTTGCAGGGGGCGGCGGTGTGGGTGTGCGCAGCACGTGGGATGGGCCTCAGGGCACTAATGGCATCGGAGTTGGGAGTCGGACACGATTCACTCCTATTTCTCTTCACGGGTAACCTCAGTGACTCCCTGAGACCTGGCTCTGTGTTTGGCTTGGCTCGGGGCTCCCCCTCGGTGGCTTCGAACACACGACCTGCACTGGCCTATGCAGAGATGAAGGAGGTTGCCTGAATGAATTAACTAACTATGAGTTAAACTACCCTAAAATTGACTAAGATTCTATAAGAGTGTTATGTGAATAAAACCTCCATCTCCTAAAAACTTATATTGCTGTCTCTGGCTTTCCTGTCCGAATTGGTGCATAATTTCCAATTGTGGTTAATTCGGGTGGGAAAGCCAGTGCTGACCCCTGGGTTCGACTCCACACACCTAGAGAGATGCGCCGTTTCCCGCCACTCGGGCATTCGGCCCGTTTCCTCCAACCTGTAAAGTTTGCTTGACCACACCCACTCACCCTCTTTTTAAATTGGCTCGGCTAGGGGCTCCCTCTTGGTGGCTTCGAACCTGCGACCTGCACTGCCCTCTGCGGTGATGTAGGAGGTTGCCTCATTGAATTAACCAACTATGACCTAAACTACCCTAAAATTGACTAAGATTGTATAAGCGTGTTATGTGAATAAAACCTCCATTTACCAACTGTCCGATTTAAATGTATATAAATCCGGCATGAATTAAGTGGATGATTAAAGTGGGTTTGAAATAAATGAGTGTAAATAAAGTGGGCCTGAATTAAGTGGGTGTAAATAAAGTCAGCAGGTATTAAAATCATATGGACAAAGTGGGCATGAATTCAGCGGATAAAAATGAAGTCGGTGGCAATTAAGTGGGTATGTTAAGTAGGTTGAATACAGTGAATTCAAAGTAAGTGACTTACTAAGTGGGTAAGAATGAAGTGAGCATGCCTTAGGAATGGAAAGTGTCTATATATGAATTTTGTGTGCGTGAATAAAGTAGGTGTACATTGTTCGTCAACATGGGTAATCTGCACGCGAACAGGGGACTACACTGACGGTGGCGCCACCTGGATTCAAACCAAACGCCCAAAAACCCCTCTCGGACCTCCCAGGAACCAATCTCGCCTCGCGAGATCTCACGCCAGTCCCGGTCGGCGATGGGCACCCAGGTCCTGGATTTCACTACATCGACTCCAGACACCGGACCGTCAAGAACTACCAGCTTCCTCGGCCGCCCACCCATCCCGACAATAGGGGAACACTTGATAGGGTTGAGAGAGCCTGATTTACTGATAGTTCTTATTCTTGATTGATTGTCCCTCATTGCTTGATTGATACAACTCTTGATTTACCTTTATTCACTATTTGACCTACTGCCTGTAATTAATTTATTATGATACTCTTGACTTAATGCTTAAGACTTCTTTACTTAACCCTGCTTGATTTGTACATAACTTCCTGTTTGAACGACTGTGGTCCGAGGACCTTTATTGAATGAAGCCATGTCACATAGTTACTTGTCGTGTTGTGAATTATTATAGTGATAATAAAGTGGTGTGCATTAAGTGTGCGTGAATAAAGTTGTAATAGTAGAGATTCTCTACGTTATTGTTTTCTTCTATCATTTATTTGGCCAAGCTCCCGTCCATTTCCTGTTTTGGTAGATCGTGGGATTCGAACCCACGGGTTCAAAGCCTGGTTGAGTCAAACCAATGACTTAACAATTCATGCTTGTCGCTTCCTAGCCAGATGCTCGGCATTATTAGGACAGGGCAAAGACGCGTTGGCTCAGTGTCAGGATAATGTGACTGAGTGGGATATTAGGTCATGGTGACGACAGTCTGGTCTTCCAGTGGAGCAGCACTATAAAGTTACCAATGAGTGTACACTGTCAAAAGTCGGCACCCGTCCTGATATGTATGACCTTTGATGTTGCCAGACCGTAAAACTTCAACAAAAAGTTTGCTGTTGTTTTACGACCTAGGAACATCTCAGGCCGAAGGGTACCAGACTTTTAACAGTGCGCACTCATGGTGACTTTATAGTGCTGCCCCCTGGAAGACTAGGGCCGCGTTTAAGGTACGTCTCGGCGACGTCGCGGCGATGCTTTTTGGCCTATTGCGTTCAGGGTGCATCGCAGCGATGTCTCGGCGACGCCTCCCTTTTCAGATAGGAGACAAAAAGCACTTCGAAAATGGCCGCCGTCTCCAGTGGTTTCAGCCTATCACAGCACAACTTTCCCATTGCAAATGGCCGCCGCCTATGGGGGCAGCCATTTTCGAGACAACCAACTGCTTTTGCCGTTCAGACTGGCGTGATGTCTTGCCCGTCGCCGAGGCGCCGCCGAGACGGAGCCTGAACACGGCCCAGGCCACCAGCACCATGACCTGATATCCCACTCAGTCACATTATCCTGACACTAAGCCAACCAGTCCCTGCCTTATCCTAATAATGCTGAGTGCCTGGCTAGGAAGCGACAAATATAAATTTTTAAGGCATTGGTTTGACTCGACCAGGGTTCGAAACCACAAGCGCACGATCTACCAACACGGGAGACGGGCGCTCTAACTCATTCGGCCATCCCGTCTGGTTCCTTCAACAAACAATCCTTTGCCGAATCATGTAATGGTGGCATGCTACTTCTCGTTGAGTACTTGTGGAATTTCTAAATTGTCATGGGGAATGTTGGTGCACATATAATTACCTGCAAACCAACAACATGATTGATTGATGGTTGCTTTATGCCGTATCAGCAGCATAGGCCATATTCACGGCGAGAAATATTAGTTTTTGTTCAAACCATCGCTTTTACATGTAAAAAAAAGCATACAATCAATTTTTGGGTCAATAGACACTCATGAATTTTGTTAACTCACAATCATACCAACAACAACATACTGATGCCGACACCTGGATTCACCGGCAGTGATGATCTAGTGGCACAGCATGTCGCCTCTGGTGTGGAAGGTTGTGGGTTCGATCCTCAGTAAAGGGCTAACAGCAATGACGCTTGTCGCTGCCTCATCTGACATTCAGCATTAGGCCAAACAAAATATAAAAAATTGGTGATCGTCCCCACCCGTGTCTGAAAAATCACCAGCCCCTGATTTTTAATTTAACTTTTTTGTTGGTAACTGTTAAAAATGTGTCAGGTTAGCAGTGTCATGGGGGTGATGAAAATGGGAATTATTGTGCCTAGAGCGGGACTCGAACCCACATCTCTTTGCACTCCGGGCCAGTGTGCTAACCATTACACCACCTAGGCTCCCTGATATCAACACACTACCCACGCCTACCTGTCTATGTGGCTTCTTGCCTGAGAGGTCAGTGCAGACCACTACACTCGTCCCCCTGGAATTGTAAGTCTTTTAATGCTTACAATTACATACATACAGGCAATGCACTAACACATACATACACAGGGTAGGTTCAACAACCATACAGCGCGTAGCTTGTACAGGATCATGGTCACGGCAACCAGTGTCATGGGGGTGATGAAAATGGGAAATATTGTGCCTAGAGCGGGACTCGAACCCACATCTCTTTGCATTCCGGGCCAGTGTGCTAACCATTACACCACCTAGGCTCCCTGATATCAACACACTACCCACGCCTACCTGTCTATGCGGCTCCTTGCCTGAGAGGTCAGTGCAGACTACTACAGCAGCAATTCAACTTTTGTATCAAGTCATTGATGTGACTCGGCCAGATTTAGCATCAGAATTTGAATCCCATGACCTACCAGAATGGAAGGCGGATGCTCAACTCAGTTGCCGTTACATCATTACGTCTACGTCATATGCCAGACAAATATTAATAAAAAAACGCCCGACCGACCCTGATTTGTGTGATCAAAAGGACGATCACCAACTTTAAAAAATGTGGCCTTACTAGGATAGGACAAGGACTATTTGCCTCAGTGCCAGGATAAGTTAGGACACAGACAAAGAAATGCTTTACATGATTGTGTGGTAGTCTGTACTGACCTCTCAGGCAAGGAGTCAGCCACAGGTAGGCGTGGATAGGCTGGTGACATCAGGGAACCTATGTGGTGTAATGGTTAGCAAACTGGCGTGGAATGCAAGAGATGTGGGTTCGATTCCCATTCTAGGCGTAATATTTCCCATTTTCATCACGCCCCCTCCACAGAGTGACCACTCCCCATGTATCGATCGCTTTATTTGGGTCCCAACAATACCATTGTAACGATATTCTACCTCTCTAAATCGAACACCTCCCTAGATGGACCACTTAAAGTCAGTCCCATGGTCAGTCGATTTAGAGAGCTTTACTGTATATGGTTGAGTCCCCGTCCCTGGGCGGTATTAGTACCGTTGTGGGGGGTGATGAAATTAGGAAATATTGCGCCTAGAGCGGGACTCGAACCCACATTTCTTCGCATTCCGGGCCAGGGTGCTAACCATTACACCACCTAGGCTTCCTGACATCACCATACTACCCATACCTACCTGTCTATGTGGTTACTTGCCTGAGAGGTCAGTGCAGACCACTACACTCATCCCCCTGGAATTGTAAGTCTTTTAATGCTTACAATTACATACACACAGACAAGGCACTTACATATACATACACAAGGTAGGTTCAACAACTATACACCGCATAGCTTATACAGGATCATGGTCACAGCATCCAGTGTCGTGGGGGTTATGAAAATGGGAAATATTGTGCCTAGAGCGGGACCCGAACCCACATCTCTTTGCATTCCGGGCCAGGGTGCTAACCATTACACCACCTAGACTTCCTGACATCACCATACTACCCACGGATACCTGTCTATGCGGCTCCTTGCCTGAGACATCAGTGAAGACCACTACACTCATCCCCCTGGAATTGTAAGTCTTTTAATACTGACAATTACATACATACAGGCAATGCACTTACATATACATACACAGGGTAGGTTCAACAACTATACAACGCGGAGCTTGTACAGGATCATGGTGACGACAACCAGTGTCATGGGGGTGATGAAAATGGGAAATATTGCGCCTACAGCAGGAATCAAACCCACATCTCTTTGCATTCCAGGCCAGTGTGCTAACCATTACACCACCTAGGCTTCCTGACATCACCATACTACCCACGGATACCTGTCTATGCGGCTCCTTGCCTGAGACGTCAGTGCAGACCACTACAGTACTATTTACTCATTTCGATGGTTGAAAATTCTGTGGTACGCAGCCTATAGTACACTGCCTTAGAGGTTGGTTTGTTGTTGGAGCTTTATGTCTTGGCAACATCTAAGGTCACATCAGGATGGGTACCGAATTGGGACATTGCTGCCCCACTGGGAAATCAGGCCGTTGGCACCATGACCCAATATCCCAGTCAGTCACATTATCCTGACACTGAGCTAACCAGCCCTATCCTATTAATGCCGAGCGCCTGGCTAGGAAGCGACACGTCTCAATTTTAAAGCCATTGGTTTGACTCGACCGGGAACCAAACTCCCGACCTTTCGCACGTGATGCCCGCGCTCTACCGATTCGGCCACCGTGCCCGGTGAGAGAATCTGGTGGGTTTGTTGTTGTTTGTTGTTGTTTTACGTCCTAGCAACATCTATAATTTGGTGGGTAGCATGTGGGTGTAAACATTGAGGTTGCGGGATGATATACTAAGTGGAGCATGTGGTGGCGGTCGAATGACTTTGCCGGTGTTGCAGTTTCCGCGGTACGCCAGTTTGCAAGGTACACATATATTCAAATGCATTGTCAATGGCCGTGAGCAAATCTTCATACAGAAAGCCACCACAGACTCATGCGGGAGGTCGGCGGGACCAAGTGGTCCTTAGCCGCTGCCGTATTGGCCACTCCTGGCTTACACATGCTTTTCTGCTCAAGGGGGAACCTCCCCCTGAATGTATTGGGTGTCAGTCCCCGCTGACACTCAAACACATTTTACTAAGTTGCGTTGATTTTTTGGCCCTGCGCCAACAGTTCTACACTGCAGACAGTATGCATGACCTTTTTACTAAGGTAAAGCAGGAAAACATTTTAGCCTTTTTGAGGGCAGCTGGACTGTACCACCTCATATAGTTTACTAAATAGATTGTATCAATTATTAATAAAACTTTTCTTTTTCTATGGGAATTTGTTTCCCTTGACCAATAATATATGATTGTGAGCTTTCTAATTTAATGAGTGTCTATTGGCACATAGTTGATTGTCTGCTTTTACATGTAAAAGCAATGGTTTGAACAAAAAACAAACATTTCTCACCGTGAATATGGCCTATGCTGCCGACACGGCGTAAAGCAACCACCAATCAATCAGTCAATCAATCATACAGAAAAAGTCAAATATCTCTCAAATTACACCACCTAGAAACAAACCGCTTGGCACACATACAGAAAACATATTCAACAAACAGATTATATTAAATTTATAAGGTTAGCGTTTTTGATTTCTATTAATTTTGAATAAAACTAATGTTTTGCACTGCGCATACCTTCAAACTCAAGGCCTTGTCAATGGTCGTGAACAATCTTCATACAGAAAATACAGAAAAAGTGAAATATCTCTAAAACCACACCACCTAGAAACAAATCGCTTGGTCATCATCATCATCATCATCATCATCATCATGTTGTCGGTGGCGATGCGACAAAGATTGCTTTCATTACTTGACTGCTGCTCTCCATTTAGCTCTCTGCTCTGAGAGTTGCGTCTATGAGTCGGTCTTAATCGCTTGGTACAAATATAGAAAACATCTTTACCAAAAACATTATATTAAATTTATAAGGTTAGTGATGAAGCTGTTCGATTTGGACGCATGCGTGGAAGCGATGTGTACCTCGCAAACTGGCGTACCGTGGAAACTGCAACACCGGGTTGCAAATTACCCATGTCATGTATAACATGGACAATGTAACTGAGTCTGGTGCTGGGTGTATGGCAACTTAAAGTTTCATAGTCTGATGGTTTTGAGTTTCTGTCATTTTTCTTTGATAAATACGTTAAATTGATTGTTACAATCTACCTTACTTTAGTCTGAAGTAACTTTTATTTTAGATGGTAAACTTTTGAGATATTTGAAGCACAGGCATGTAAAATTAGTTTCAGCAGGCATGCCAAAACTATGACACCATAGGCTTCAGCAGCATTCGCATCGCATTCGCATCGCATTCGCATACAGCATACTGCATATATGAAATTTAGCTTAAAGTGGTATGCGACATGCGAATCCAGATGCAGCATTCGCATTAACAGCGACCGGTCCATTGAGCAATCCACTTTGCCGTCCTCGCATTCGCATTTGCATTCGCATCCACAACCAGCCATATGAAAGCGCCACTGTGCGTTTACATGCTTTTCCATTTTTTGTCGCCTTCGCATTTGCATTCGAATTCACATACCACATATATGGAATCTTAGCTTTAGTTAAAGACCCTATAACACTAAGACAGCTCCTCCCTATCTCTCCGATGGTAATGTAAATTTCCAGTGCCACCTTGTGGTGGGTTTGATCAGCTTGGCTGCTGGTTGGTGTTTCACATGTAAACACATACAATTATATTATACATGATGTAGATAACTATGAATACACATCAATATGAAATTGCGATGAACAAATACGCATCATCATCAGCATCATCATCATCATCACACATCTTTCACATTCATATATACATTTATACATATAATATAGCAACTGTGTAATCAAGAGAACAGCCAGCGCACCACGTGGTGAGTTTGATCATTTTGATTACACAGTACAGGCTGAGTGAGCCATCTTAGTGTTATAGGGTCTTTGCTTTAGTCCCTATGAATTAAAAAAAAAATCCATTTGCAATACGCAGAAATTGTCTTCTAAATGCATAATCCAACTTTATGTTGAACAATTCAGATTTGTGAAAGATGACATTTAATACCTCTGTCACACTATGACGTAACGAGCAAATGTAAGGCTGACGTGATCACGTTTTGTCATTATGTTGACGTACGTTGGGTTACGTTATGATGACGTCAGAATGATGTTAGACTGATGTCGAGCTATGTCACGTTACAACGTGTGACGTCGGCGCGCGTCAAAGTTTTGAACCTGTTGAAAACTTTAGACGTAACTTGAACGTAAGGGTTTACGTTCGCCGTATGTTCTGTACATGTTCGGCGAACGTCAATGACGTTAAATGGACGTTAGTCAAATGCTGCTCACTACGTTCAACTACGTTCCACTACGTTGACCCACATTAAACCCAGTGGAAACGTCCACGTGGCGTAATGGGAACATCAGGATAACATCAGGAGAACGTACGTTCAATGTTTCGCCACCGTATCATGACGTAAGTAATGTAACGTAACGTAAAGCAACGTAGTTCTGGTGATGGAATAACATACATAATGTTCCCTGAGCCCAATTACGTTGTCCTCTCTCGTTGAATGATGCTATCACTACGCTTTACCACCATTACTCTCTCGTCCACTATGCTGCATCCACGTTCAAATTGTGCCCAAATTTGCATACTACGCCGAGAAGTTAGACGTTTTTCACGTTCTCTCTACGTTGACATCGTTACGTCGTAGTGTGACAGGGCCATTAGATAGCACAAACTCTGTCAGAACGCCTGCCACTTGTAAATACAATAAAACCACACTTTGAAGCAATTTGCTGTAACATGGGTCAGATAAATGAGGGAATGTGGCTGCCACGTTTATTACCAACAGCCCACGCCAATATACCTTATGGCGTCACGCCACAAGCGGAAAAACTGGGAACTACGCAATCCGCTTCGAGAGGTCAAAGGTCAAGGGTCAATGTCAACCCTGTAGAATGCTACTCTATAGAGCGTACGCCTTTAACCAGTTAAATTTTCCCCACCAAAATTTACCATTATTAAGAAGTTGGTTGGTTGTTGGGAGTTCTACGTCCTAGCAGCATAAAATGTCATATCAGGATGGGGATTATTCAGAGCAGCAGGTATAATTAAAGTTGCATAGTTCGATGGTTTTGAGTTTGAGAAATTTTATGAGATAAATGCATTATGTTGATCGTTATAATGTACCTTACTTTAGCTTGAAGTAACTTTTATTTTAAGCAGCTAACTTTTGAGATATTTGAAGTGCAACCATGCAAAATTAATGTTGGCAAGCTTGCCAAAACTCTGACACAATAGCATTCTGCAGTCACATGATCTATTCGATTGCCTCATTATTCCCTTCTGTGTGGCGACAAATGCTTAATAAGTGCATCAGTATCTAAGCTAGATATGTAGAATAAAATTTAAATCATTGCTTTGGTTTTGAAAATTTGATGATTTCATCAGATTATGCAGCTTTAATTTGACCAATATGCATTTCAGGGGCCCAGCTGGTGATTTTACAGGTGGTACGCAGATATCTTTTTGGCGATTGAATAAAACCATATAATATATAGAATATACAGGCATTTACAACATTTTATATATATTAAAGCTGCATAGTCCGATTACGTACAAAATTAAAAACCAAAACAATCACCTAGATTTGATTCTATATATATATAACTTAGATACTGGTGCACTTATTAAACTTTTCTCGCCACACAAAAGCGAATACTGAGGCCTAGAATAGAACCTGTTAGTGTTACTGCAGAATTCTCTGGTCTCAGTTTTGGCATGCCTGCCAAAATTAATTTTGCATGGTTGCACTTCAAATATCTCAAAAGATAGTCATTTAAAATAAAAGTTACTTCAAGCTAAAGTAATATAGATTATAACAATCAACCTAATGTATTTATCTCAGGAAATGTCAGAAACTCAAAACCATCGGACCGTGCAACTTTAATCAAAACAATATTTGTAATTCGGGTGGTTATCATTTGCATACCAGTTCAGGCACCAATCCAGTTTGTTTGTTGTTGTTTTACTTCCTAGAAACATCTACGGTCATATCAGGATGGGTACCAACTTGTGACAGTGCGCACTCATGGTGACTTCATAGTGCTGCCCCACTGAGAGACCAGGCCACCAGCACCATGACCTGATATCCCACTCAGTCACATTATCCTGACACTGAGCCAGCCAGTCGTTGCCCTATCCTAATAATGCCGAGCGCCTGGCTAGGAAGCGACAAGTATACATTTTTAAGTCATTGGTTTGACTCGAACTCACTATCCCATGGTCTACCAGCACGGGAGACGGACGCTCTAACTCATTCGGCCATCCCGTCTGGTCAGGTGCCAATACAAGAATGTAACTAAAATAAAACATATTTAATTGAAGGTAATTTTAATTTTCTTTAAATCCACTGTTCCTGTGATGAAATGGTAATAGAACAGTGAACGAAAGCAGGAATATATATATTTTGTTATTACTTTTTGAAGGTTTACAGGGTTTTGTACCTGAACTCCTCATATGGAAGCTAGGTCTGTGCTTTTAGCTACGTTTGTATTTTTGTCCGCTATAGATGGTTGACCAGACTCTTGCATAATAGGTTGGTTATTGTTTGATATCCTCATATTATTTAATCACGTAAGGGTTGGTTGGTTGGTTGTTGGAGTTTTACCTCCAGGCAACATGTAAGGGTCGAGTCAAACCAATGACTTACAAATTTATACTTGTCGCTTCCTAGCCAGGCGCTCGGCATTATTAGGATAGGGCAAGGACTGGTTGGCTCAGTGTGAGTATTATGTAACTAAGTGGGATATCAGGTCATGGTGCTGGCGGCCTGGTCTCCCAGTGGGGCAGCACTATAAAGTCGCCATGAGTGTGTACTGTCACAAGGCAGTACCCGTCCTGATATGACCTTAGATGTTGCTACGACGTAAAACAACAACAAACAAAAAAATCTAAGGTCATATCAAGACGGGGGCAGGTTAATGATTGGTTATTCAGAGTCCCTTTGGTGATGTGACAGTGCGCATTCATAGTCATAGCGACTTTATAGCGCTGTCCCACTGGGAGACAAGGCAGCAGCACCATAACCCAATATCCCGAACAGACACATTACCCGGATACCTAGCTAACCAGTCCTTGCTCCATCCTAGTAATGCCTAGCGCCAGGCTAGCTAGCGACAAGTATAAATTTGGTAAGTCATTGCTTTTGCTCGACCGCAAATCCAACTCGCGACCTTCCTGCGCTCTTACCGATTTGGCCACTGGGTCCGGTATTTGCACATCAAATGCAGCTAAAAGGAAGTATGGCGTGAAATAGCTGTAGCATAATTCCCACGATTACTCAAGATAATTTGAGGAGGGGCACATTCATACCAGTTCCGCCAGGTGGCGTTCCAAGGTCAGCTGACAAATCCCCCCCCCCTTGCAGATATGCCACATCTTGTGTATGGTAATCTTTATTTTTTACCTAAAATCCTTTATGAATCTGTATCACATAAACTCCTAACAAAACCACAAATAGCTACTAGAGCAAATAATTCACCACTACTAAAGCAGACCAGAAGCCAAATAAAAGCTCATGAGAGAAGCATGCTGGAAATGGCTGCCAAGGTGTGGAATGCACAAACGGTAAAGGAACGATGTTTGAATTGTTGTCTTATTTTTTAGATAAATATATCAAATTGATCGTTATGAGCTACTAATCATTAGTCCGGAGTCATTTTGATATAAAATTACTAGTTTTGAAGCAATTTGAGCTGAAAGAACCCAAAATAATTTCGACAAGCTTGCCAAAAGTCCTGTGGCTATGACCCAGATGGTCATCTCACAGTGACCACGTGATGTGAGATGACCTACTAATCCTGGAACCTGACAGGGCTCTAGGTAGGTATTTCTGTTTGGGTTTGAACATTCTGAGAACAGATCGGTGCCATAGGTCCGTGTCATCATCATCATGCTGTCGGTCGCGATGTGACAAAGACTGCTTTCATTACTTGACTGCCACTCTCCTTGTGTGGTTGTACATTTCATGAAAGCTGCCTGCAAAAGTGTTGAAGTATCTGCTGGCTTTTGCAAGTTACCAGCAGCACTCTCTCGGGGAGCAAATAGAGGTTAGACACCGGCAAGAACATGTCAAGACAGGTGCAGTGCTGGTCGGGAGATGTTGGGAGTTCCATACATCAACCGCCCTTAATGCTGCCACAGTGACATGGTTTTCTGTTTAGGGTTTGATCCCTTAGCCTTCGGTTCTGTCAAGAACCTGTACCACAAGGCAGTGGTTTACACCTCTGCAAGGCAGGGGCATCAAACTCCCTGAGGTATTGCTATACCTGCAATACCTGCATACCAGTCCGTGTCACTAGGGTTTTTAAACCAAATATTACTTTGTAGAAAGGTGAATATGATTTATATCTATCGAATTGTCCTAAATCATTTGCTAATGCACCAGTATCTAAGTTGGATATATAGGATCAAATGTAATTAGTTGATTTAATTTTGACAAAATTATATTTCATCGGACCATGCAACTTTAAGCCACTGGACGTCAACGGGCGTAGTAGGTTCTTAATCACATCATTACATGGTGTCAGAAGTGGACCTTCTGATAAAACACATCATTACACATACAATAATAATAATACAATATTTATTTCCACATGATCAATGTACACACAAGTTGATATTTATATCAGTAATTTTTTTAACATGAAAAAGGAGAAAGCAGAAGTATAATAATACTTATGAGGTGCTTTCAACATTTTAAAAATAACCCAGATACATTGATTATACCATAGAAATAATAAATAGAAAAATAAAAGTTAAAAGCATATCAACATTCCCCTCAATACTGTAAATTACATCTCAATATTTATGTACTAGACTACTATGTGTTTTCCCTCTGATAAAGCTTAAATATTTTCTTTTTATACATTCGTTGTAACATATATGGCCGACATACCTTAAAAAACATGTGAATACAACTGCATACTTTTATTACTCGAACATTGTATACAACAAACTACATTACATTTACATACAACATTCATCACTGCGGCTGAACATCAGCTGCACGTCTGGTCGATTTCACCAGCCAACATTTTTATTTCCATAAATTTAACTAAAAATCCAAATCCAAATAGAATACGGCTGTATCACTAAAAATAACACCAAAATCCGTATGGCCGAATGAGTTGAGCGTCCGTCTCCTAATTTGGGAGATCGAGGGATCTGAACCCATGGGATCGTGGGTCCGAACCCCGTTTGCGTCAACCCAAAGACTTAAAAACTGATACTTGTCGCTTCCTAGCCAGGTGCTCGGTATTATTAGGATAGGGCATGGACTGGTTGGCTCAGTGTCAGGATAATGTGACTGAGTGGGATATCAGGTCATTGTGCTGGCGGCCTGGTCTCCCAGTGGGGCATCCATAGAATGAACATACTAGTACAGGTCTATGTGTCTGAGGTTTCCCCCTCTCCCTCCACCACCCTCTCCTCCCTCCCCTCCCTTCTCCCTCCTCCTCCTCTTCCCCTCCCTCATCCTCCCTCTTCCTCCCTGTCCCTCTCTATCATGTCCTCTCCCTCCCTCGCCTGCCCTATATACCCCCTCTCCACCCAAGTTAGTTAAACCAAAGTTGGTTAAACCAAATTATCGATTTTTCCAAACAAAATTGTCGGACCCCAGTCCACTTCCGGTACGGTTAAACCAAACTTTCATTTGGTTATAGGGTCATCTGAGACCCCATAGACCTTTTCATATGATAAATGGTAGTATTTTGCCAGGCCGCCGACAAAAGTTTGGACTAACCGATCGTTTGGTTTAGCCAAGCTTAGTTTAACGGGGGTTATGCTGTATATACGTAAAAAACAATAATCAAAGTATCAATATACATTGTATATTACATTCATAATTCAGTAACGCTAAAGCAAAGTATGTAAAGTGGTAATTAAGAGTTTTATTGCCTGAATGACTCGAAGTATCTCATAGTTATATTGTCTTGTTCAGTCTATCATCGTAACATGTCGCCTACCAGGACGCTCAACCCTACCGCCTCTCGGTCCTTTAGATGGGAGGGTGGGACGGCTGAGAAAAGGTGACACAGCTCCACGCACCATGCTGGTTCGGATGCTGCAGAGAAGTGAGCAGGTCGGGCCGGCTCCACGTGGTGGCGGCTGGAGTTTCCGCTAGATGGCATGGGGGTGCTGGGTTCGGTCCCTACCCGTAAGGCGGTGCCAGGGGGAGCGTTGGCATGTGTTGGTGAACGCTTTCGCACCCCGAATTATCCATGTTGGCTTCAACATGTGGCAATGCACCCGTGTTTTTGCAAAAGACAAGTCAATGTCGAAGCCAAAGCTCGGTTAAACCAATGATCGGTTAATCCAAACAAAATTTCTAGGGTCCCTTCAAGTTTGGTTTAATGGGGTTATAATGTAGATAAGTGAATTAAAAAGAGTGTTAACTGTTATATCGGATTAGCACTAATTAAACCAAGCGGGGTATGTATGTATTTAGTGATGACCAGACGGGATGGCCGAATGAGTTTGAGCGTCCATCTCCCGCATTGGTAGATCATCGGGTCGTGTGGTCGTGGGTTCGAACCCTCGTCCAGTCAAATCAATAACTTAAAAATTGATACTTGTCACTTCCTAGCCTGACGCTTGGCATTATTAGGATAGGACAAGGACTGGTTGGCTCAGTGTCAGGATAATGTGACTGAGTGGGATATCAGGTCATGGTGCTGGCGGCCTGGTCTTCTAGTAGGGCAGCACTATAAAGTTGCCATGAGTGCGCATTATCACAAGTCGGTGCCCGTCCTGATATGACCTGAGATGTTGCTATGACGTAAAACAACAACAAACAAACAAAACATGTATTCAGTGACTATATAACATGTTCTCATATAGCATGCATGTACTCATAACTGTTAAGTGCATGCACTTGTTTTCACCACTGCGCAGTAGTGGTCATAATCCATATGGCTTGATTTCCTTTAAGCTATAATTTCTGGCAAATTGTTCACGGACTAAAAGCGGGGAATTTTCAATTTGTTTTTGTTTTTTATTATATTTGTGTGCATAGTTTGTTTAGTATGATGTCCCCTATTCGTTTTTGATGTTTTCTGGATTACCTACTCTTTATCCCTGATCTATTACATAGTACATATTTATTTATCTATATCTCACTTCGAACCTTTCTTATTTTTCTTTTTGTATTCTTTTAGTGTTTTGGTGTTTCCTAGAACACTGCTTTGGCAGTTCCAAGCTTTATTGCTCATAGCTATTACGTTTCTGTCAAAGCACTCACAGGTTTTTTGTTTGTTTTGGGACATTGGTTGTTTACGCAGAAAACATTTCAGTCGCAGATGACTGGTCTTCGTCATTCCACTGCTCCTTGCCCTATCCTAATAATGACGAGCACCTGGCTAGGAAGTGACAAGCATCAATTTTTATGTCATGATTTTAAGTTTAATCTTTCTTTTCTTAGCCAGGTGCTTCACCAGCTCTACTGACTTTTCTACTTGATGTGTTATATTTTTCTACATAGTCAAAAGCTAGTTTTCTAAAGTATCACGTCCTGGCAACATGTAAGGTCATATCAGGAGAGGTCTCATATAAGTCTATGTGCCTAAGGTTTCTCTCCCCTCTCTCCCTCTCCTTCCCCCTCTCCCTCCCTGTCTCTCTCTTTCCCTATCTCCCTCCCTCTCCTGCCCTCTTCCCCTCTCCTGCCCTCTCCCTCTCTCCCTCTCTCCCTCCCTCTCTCCCACCCCTCTCTTGCCCTCTTCCCCTCTCCTTCCCTCTCCCTCTCTCCCTCTCTCCCTCCCTCTCTCCCACCCCTCTCCTGCCCTCTTCCCCTCTCCTTCCCTCTCACTCTCTCCCTCCCTCTCTCCCACCCCTCTCCCTCACCCTCTCTCTCCCTCCCTCCCTCTCTTATGCTTCCCTCTCCGTGCCTCCCTCTCTCTCCCTCCGTCAACCCCTCCCTCCCCCCCCTCCCCCATCATTTCATTCCTTCCTTTCTCCCATTTCCACCCATCAACCCCACATTCCAGCAGCAACGTTTCGATAACATGCACCGACATGCCTAACTAACCCCACCCCCCCACCCACCCATCTTAACCTCCCCACCCCTAACCCCTACCAACAATGACCTTCAATGACCCAATAATCACACCGTTTGACCTTTGAATGAGCGCGAGGAATGTTGTTAACAGCGACAACTTTTGGCCAACCTGCAGAAAGGAAATGCCTACACTCCTACATCCTACCATTCCACCTTCCACTCCCCCCCCCCCCCCTCCCGTCCCCGCCCCCACCCCCTCCCACCAACCCTCCCTCACCCCCTCCCCTCCCCTAACCCCCCTCCCCCTCCCCCACCAAAACAAACCAATCCTTCATAAGACAAGCACGCTCTGTACACTTGGTAGTTCCGACTTCTGCCGATAAGGTGCCACCCCTCTTCCAACCAGTGTGGTAATAGACCTGGACTGCTCCTGCGTTTGCGTCTGCTTCTGCTTCTACGTCTACGTCTGCGTCTGCGTCTGTGTCTGCGTCTGCATTCGCGTCAAAGTCTGAGCCTGAGTCTGAACCTGCACTGCCATTTCCCTTTAGCACAGCACTGTATTGAGAGAGAAGGGAGAGCAGAAGGAAGAGAAGGGAGGACAGAAGGAAGAGAAGGAAGGACAGAAGGAAGAGAAGGAGTGAAGGAAGAGAAAGGAGGACAACAGAAGGAAGAGAAGGAGCACCACCATGACTCGACCACTCTCACCACTCTCCCCACTTGCCCTAGTTGCCCTACTTGCCCTTTGCATCGCCCTGGGCAACGGGCAAGAGAGACGCTACTACACTAAGTATGGCGACCCCGTCAGTAAGTACAGCTGGCTTCAACCTCATTTTTATTTATTTATTATATATATATGTGATGTATAAGACTTATCAGGGTATAAAGGCACGAAAGGGAAGATTCCCTATATGATCACCCATATGGTGTGTAGTACTTTTTGTCGATTAGGCCACCGCACCCGGTGAGAGAAGAGGAGGGAGAAGGGGAGAGAATGAGGGAGAGAGGAGGAGGGAGAGAGGAGGAGGGAGGGAAGGAGAGAGGGAGAAGGATCGCAATAATAATAATATAAATTAAAATTGAATAGAGCACTTTCACTAGCAGGATCCATTCCTTCTAAGATGATGCGCAATTAGGCCTAGATAAAGGATTCACCCGGTACTCAGTACACGGGTGAATTCCAACCCTATATAAAAACGGTCGAAAATGTGGATCAATGAAATGAGAGCCTAATTTCTTTTTGCATTCTCTCCCATTTCACCAACTCTGTGCCGATATAAGTATCCATTTGATACTGGAGGCAGGCATTCTACACCCTGTTCCATACTAAAGCTATTTTCGCCTGTATTTAGACTACATTGCCATTCACCCGTGTACTACAAGTACCGGGTGAATCTTTTATCGAAATTAGGCACATTTGCACCTTTAACAACATTCCTTTGATGCCACTTGAGCCTGGCAATTATATTGTCCACGTTGATTGCAACAGGGGTAATTGAGAGCGCGAAACCACACCACTCAGTAAAATATGGACGCGATCGTGGCGCCCACTACCATTGTCTCAGTAACTAAGTAAATGGCCGCAGCCGACGCGCCAGCTAGCGTAATTCTCATGAACAAATCGTGACGTATTGCAATGCTAAGTTACTTCGACCAGAGCTTTTCAATCGATCGGACCTTTCTTGAAGATTTATACTGGCTATCATGGATAAGTCTGAATAGACTTGTTTTCACCATTAGACAGTTTGTCGATAGAAAGCCCGAGCCTACACTTTTACCGACCCAGAGGATTTTTAACCTCCCACACCACATAGACTGGCCTTTGATGACGCTGTAAGTTATACACAGCAGTGGAAATACAAATTGGCAGATGTGGGGGCATGGGGAATCGAACCACCAACCTTCAGATTAGGAGTCCGACCTAGAAAAAAGTCAGACACTCTAACCACTCCGCCACAGAGAAAACCTGTATTTCTCCTGCGTAGATTCACCTCTCACCCAACCCAACTACTAAGAAATTTGTCTATAGGGTTAAGTGCCTGGAAACATCTACATTGTGACTCAGAAACTGTAATGAACTAGAAAGAAAAATAAATGCCACTTTATACTGTATTGGTCTTGTGTCGCTCAATTACCAACTCATTTGCTAAAGAAGGTAATTGGTTCAAACATATGGGTAATATAAAAAATACCCTTTTCACGGGTAATAAGAAGGGACTGATAGTGGCTCTTCCAATACCCCCCCCCCCCCCGATCTCCATGTACAGTGGATGCGCACCAACCGCTCTTCCATCACGGTGTCACCCCCTCCCACCCCTCTGCCAGGAGCCTTGTCGGTACCCTCACTCAACGGACGCGGTGGCCGAATCGGTAGAGCGCAGGCTTCCCGTGCGGAATGTTGGGAGTGCGAATCCCAGCCAAGTCAAACGAATGACTTACACAATTGATACTTGTTGCTAGCTAGCCAAGCGCTTGGCATTAATAGGATAAGGAAAGGACTGGTTAGCTCAGTATCAGGATAATGTGACTAAGTGGGAAATAGGGTTGTGGTGCTGGCAGCTTGGTCTCCCAGTGGGGAAGCCCTATAAAGTCGCCATGAGTGCGCACTGTCACAACTCGGTACGCATCTTGATATGACCTTAGATTGTTTGTTTGTTGTTGTTTTACGTCCTAGCAATATCTAAGGTCATATCAGGACGGCTACCGACTTGTGACAGTGCGCACTCATGGCGACTTTATAGTGCTGTCCCACTGGGAAACCAGGCCGCCGGCACCATGACCTGGTATCCCACTCAGTCACATTATCCTGACACTCAGCAGACCAGTCCTTGTCCTGTCCTAATAATGCCGAGCGCCTGGCTAGGAAGCGACAAGTATCAATTTTTAAGTCATTGGTTTGATTCGACCAGGGTTCGAACCCACGATCTACGAGCACGGGAGACGGACGCTCTAACTAATTCGGCAATCCCGTCTGGTCACTATGACCTTAGATGTTGCCAGGAAGTAAAACACCAACACACAAAGCTAACTAGCTAACTGGTCATTTGTTCTATCCTATTAATGACGAACGTCAGCCTTGGTAATGACAAATATAAATTTTGTCAATCATTGGATTGACTTGGCCTCATTCCGAACGCCCGACCATCCGAATGAGAAGCCAGTGCTCTTAAAGTTGTATAGTCCGATGGTTTTGAGTTTCTCACATTTTTCCGAGATAAACATATTCGGTTGTTCATTATAATCTACCTCACTTTAGTTTGAAGTAACTTTTATTTTAAATCGCTAACTTTTGAGATATTTGAAATGGAAACATGCTAAATTAATGTTGGCAAGCACGCCAAAACTCTAACACCATAGGCTTCTGCAGTAAAAGGTTCTATTAATTCACGCAGCATTCCCTTATATGTGATGACAAATGTTTCATAAGCGCACCAGCATCTAAGTTAGATATGTAAAATCAAATTTAGATAATTTCTTTGGTTTTGAGAATGTTATGTTTTCATCGGACTATGCAGCTTTAACTTATGTTTGTTGTTTGTTGTTTTACGTCCTAGCAACATCTAAGGTCATATCAGGACTGGTACCGACTTGTGACAGTGCGCACTCATGGCGACTTGATAGTGCTATCCCACTGGGAAACCAGGCCGCCGGCACCACGACCTGGTATCCCACTCAGTCACATTATCCTGATACTGAGCACACCAGTCCTTGCCCTGTCCTAATAATGCCGAGCGCCTGGCTAGGAAGCTACAACTATCAATTTTTAATTCATTGGTTTGACTCGACCGGGGTTCGAACCCACGGCCCCACGATCTACCAGCACGGGAGACGGACGCTCTAACTCATTCGGCCATCCCGTCTTATGTATATATATATACACATACGTGCATGTGTGATGCTATCTGGATCACTGACTATTCACCCTACAGACCTCGAGCCTCATACATATAAGCAACATTCCAACAATGACTGGGCCAAATGAGGGGGTGTCGTGGGGGTGGGGGGGGGTGGGGGGCGAAATGGGAGACCCACCCTACTCTGGAGCGGGGCCGAACTTTGCCTACCCCAATGCAACCTACCCCGGTATCCAAGCTGCACGCAGCACCTGTCCCTTTTCTACTTCTCTCACCCACCTCCATTGTGTGCTCTACCCTTGGCTCAGACTTTTGGTTCAGATGTGTTGGCTGTGGAGAGTGCCAGTGATTGCTGTGCATCTTCTGCCTATGCGCTTTGTCTGCCATGTGCTGAGCCAACACTGTCAAGACTTACGCTAAGTTGGGCAGCAACTGACATCTCACATTGCATAATACCGCTTCTTCCTGCACTTCTCTTTTATACTTATCACTACCAAGCCTGGCGCGTGGAAACTAGATTTGTTTGTTTGTTGTTATTGTGTGTCCTAGTAACATCTAAGGTCATATCAGGATGGGTACCGACTTGTGACAGTGCACACTCATGGCAACTTTTTTGTTATAGTGCTGCCCCAATGGGAAATCAAACCACCAGTACCATGTCCCAATAACCCACCCAGTCACATTATCCTGACACTGAGCAAACCAGTCCTTGACCTATCCTAATAATGCCAAACTTCAAACTCGCTGCCTTCTGCACATACTTAACGATTCGGCCACCACGTTCGGTTATGTAAAATGTACATACAACCCTTACATAACCAGTGGTCCACAACTGGTTCATCAAAGGCTGTGGTATGTGCTGTCCTATCTGTGGGAAAGTGCATATAAAAGATCCCTTGCTGCTCATTGGAAAGAGTAGCCTATGTGGCGGCAGCAGGTTTCCTCTAAAGAAATATGTCAGAATAACCATATGTTTGACGTCCAATAGCCGATGATAAAAATGAATGTGCTCTAGAGCTGTCATTAAATAAAACTAAGTTTTGTGTTGGATTACTATGACTTATGGATATATATTTAATATGGTCTTTCCACCATTAGGGTGGGTTACCGGACACCTCGATCGCAGATTCACTTGAAACTAGATAAAGCTACAAAAGAGCAGAGTCTAGTTTGATATCAATCTGTGATTGTAGAGTCCCGTAACTTTACTGGTTGAAAGACCATATTTTCTTTCTTGAAGATTTATACTGCCTATCATGGATAAGTCTGAATAGACTTGTTTGCACCATTAGACAGTTGGTCGATAGAAAGCCTGAGCCTACACTTTTACCGACCCAAGGGATTTTTAACCTCCCACACCACATAGACATGGTATGAGAGCAACTGGCCTTTGATGACGCTGTAAGTTATACACAGCGGTGGAAATCCAAATGGGCAGAAGTGGGGCATGGGGAATCGCACCAATGACCTTCATATTGGGAGTCCGATCTAGAAAAAAGTCATACACTCTAACCAATCCGCCATAGAGAAAACCACTAGCTTGGAGGACTATTAAGTTTTTATAACACCATCACATTATTATTTGGGAGTTTATATTATATGGTGGCATCCTCTAGAGGCGTAGTTAAATAAAACAAACTTGACAATCCTTACACACATGTTTTTATCTGTTCACAGGCTACGAGCAGTACATGTGGATACAGAAGTATGGACTTCCCCGAGAACTGCAGAGGAATTCACCTGTGACACCAGCACCCGTAGTCAGACCTCAGCCAAACCCATTGCCACCACTTGGTATGTATTGTGTTTTTTTTAAAGAAAAATATATTGCATTGTGTATTATGCTTATTTATTTAAAAAAAAGAAAAGATATTGCATCGTGTATTGTGCTTATTTATTTAACAAAAAGAAAAGATATTGCATTGTGTATTGTGCTTATTTATTTAAAAAAAAAGAAAAGATATTGCATTGTGTATTGTGCTTTTTTTCTTTCTTTTTTTAAAGAAAAAGATATTGCATTGTGCATATTGCTGTGGCAATATGGGTAATTCGAGACCGAGCCGGAACAGAACCCTTCTTCCGCCCTACGCTCACGCACCCTCCCCTGCCGCACATCAGTGTGCTAACCATTACACCACCTAGGCTCCCTGACATCAACACACTACCCACGCCTACCTGTCTATGTGATTACTTGCCTGAGAGGTCAGTGCAGACTACTACACTATGAAATGATGAAATATCTCCTTTTTTTCCAAAATATAAATAAATAAAAAACCACAATACACACCAAATGGCCTGTCGACACGGCGTAAAGCAACAATGATTGATCTGACTTTGCAGAGAGACACATAGACAGAGACACACACATACAGAGACAGACACACACACAGACAGACACAGACAGACAGACACACACACAGATACACACACAGACAAATGGACAAACACACACATACACAGAAACACACAAGACACAGAAACACACAGACACAGAAACACAGACACAGACACACAGAGACAGAGAAGAGTCGGGTAAAGGCGAGTCGGGTAAAGTCAAGTCGAGTAGTGTAAAGGCAAGTCGGGTATGGTCATGTTGGGTAAAGTCAAGTCGTGTAGGGTAAAGTAAAGTTAAGTCGGGTAGGGTAAAGTGAAGTCGGGTAAAGTGAAGTCGGGTAGGGTAAAGTGAAGTCGGGTAGGGTAAAGTGAAGTCGGGTAGGGTAAAGTGAAGTCGGGTAGGGTAAAGTGAAGTCAGGTAGGGTAAAGTGAAGTCAGGTAGGGTAAAATGAAGTCGGGTAAAGTGAAGTCGGGTAGGGTCAAGTCAAGTCAGGTATGGTAAAGTTGGGTAAAGACAAGTCATGTAGGGTAAAGTACAGTTAAGTCAGGTAGGGTAAAGTCAAGTAGGGCAGGGTAAAGTTGGGTATGGTAAAGTCGGGTAAAGTCAAGTCGGGTAAAGTCAAGTCGCGTATGGTCAAGTTAGGTAAAGTCAAGTCGTGTAGGGTAAAGTGAAGTTAAGTCAGGTAGGGTAAAGTCAAGTCAGGCAGGGTAAAGTTGGGTATGGTAAAGTCGGGTAAAGTCAAGTCACGTATGGTCAAGTTAGGTAAAGTCAAGTCATGTAGGGTAAAGTGAAGTTAAGTCAGGTAGGGTAAAGTCAAGTCAGGCAGGGTAAAGTTGGGTATGGTAAAGTCGGGTAAAGTCAAGTCGGGTAAAGTCAAGTCAGGTGAAGCCAGATCGGGTAAAGTCAGGTCGGGTCAAGTCAAGTAGGATAGGGTAAAGTCAAGTAGGGTAGGGTAACGTCAAGTAGGGTAGGGTAACATCAAGTAGGGTAGGGTAAAGTCAAGTAGGGTAGGGTAACGTCAAGTAGGGTAGGGTAACGTCAAGTAGGGTAGGGTAACATCAAGTAGGGTAGGGTAAAGTCAAGTAGGGTAGGGTAACGTCAAGTAGGGTAGGGTAACATCAAGTAGGGTAGGGTAAAGTCAAGTAGGGTAGGGTAACGTCAAGTAGGGTAGGGTAACATCAAGTAGGGTAGGGTAAAGTCAAGTAGGGTAGGGTAACATCAAGTAGGGTAGGGTAACTCAAGTAGGTAGGGTAAATCAAGTCGGAAAGCAGGTCAACAAGGTCAAGTCTGGTCGGGTCAAGTCAAGTCAGGTCAAGTCAAGTCGGGTAAAGTCAAATCGGACAAAGTCGGGCAAAGTAGCCGTTAGTTGGGCAAAGTCGCACAAAACGGCGTCGATAGCAAAAAAAAGGCATACAACAATTTTATAATGTTTGCCGATACACATAGTCCAAAACTTTAATTTGATTGAAAATGAATAGAAATACAGAACAATTTGGCATAAACATGGATACATCCATGCAATATAATAATATAATGAATATATTTAAGACACAACTATCCATAATTAAGCATTTTGAGCTTAGAAACATAAGTGCATGTGGGTACTAGTTATTGTACACTGTGTCAGGCTCATAGCAGTACACACCAGTACCAGTTAGAGGGTATTCCCCAATCTACAAATAACTGGAAAGGTTAGCTACTCTGACCACTTTTCGCGCCCCTGAATACAGCTTGACCTACTTCGCCACCCTGGTGATAGCTACCCTGGTGTTAGCTTTTAACACCATGCGAGGCAAACACCTGTTCATGCATATGGCCCCTGGTCAAGTGTCTGTTGTTTATCTTTGTACCACGCGTTCATCCTTGTCTGATATTAGATGGGTGGGTGGGATGGCTGAGAAAAGGGGAAAAGCTTCAGGCTTGGGCGCACTGGTCGGTGTGAGCTACTCATGGCTCCACCATTGGCCAGTGCTCTCCCGATCTGCCAGGTGGCAGCATATTGGGAAGGTGGTGGTGTCTGTTGTAGTGTGTAGGTGGTGCCAGTGACGGGCCATAGAGATAAGGGTGAGCCGAATTACCCATGTTGCCACCGCAACATGCACAATGTACTTGTTATTATGATGTAACATATATATGTCCCAATAGATGCGCACTGAGAAAGTGCAGGCACATGGATGCGCATCTATTCAAAGTAAAAGATTTCATGGATTTGTTTTTGTCGTGCCTCTGAAATAAAGTGGGATTGTCTTATTTGATGTGCATTCAGTCTGAATATGATCGTACATTTTAATTTGTTTTTGTTGTGCCTCTGAAATAAAGTGGGATTGTCTTATTTTATGTGCATTCAGTCTCAATATGATTGTAAATTTGTGCGTGCTTTTAACCTTGAAATGGGGGGTGTGCTTCTATTGTGTAGCATGCTTCTATTGGGACATATAGAGTAGGTACACAATGGCACATGTTCCATTAGGTGTCTGTACCATTATCGCTCCTGTACGCTTATATGTCAATGCCACTACTTCTCTCTTAATTGAAAAAACCCTCCACCATTTCACTTTCCCTGAAACATAAGGTTTGGTAAGCATGATCTACTTCACTAATTATTTATTTATTTAAGCCAGCATTTATTTCAGTTATCACAAACTTAACAATCACCAGCTCATTTTCAATTACACTATTTATCTTTATTGCTATTATGCTATTATTGCCCACTATTTTATTCCCCACGATTTTCAGGGGTGGGGGACAATGGCGAATGGCCATTTTCAAGACTAATAGACGAGATCGCCATGCCGACTGCGCATGCACTGAAAACGGCGTCGAGAGAAAAACAAAGCCGCTCTGCCATTGAGTTTGCCGATACACATTGGGCAAAACTCCAATTTTATTCAAAATTAATAAAAAATACATAACAATTTAGCACAAACATGGATGGGTGCAATATAATAATATAATGAATATGTTTAAGACATAACTCTCCATAATTAAGTATTTTGAGCTAAGAAACATACAATTTCAGTCACTTTACAGGCTGATGTTTACATCACCATTGATTAGCCATAAGTAATTCTTGTTCTAAATATTTAAATGTCAAATGTGTCAACAAAAACTTGTTCCAAAGAAATATATAACCAATGTCTGATTAACCCTACGCATTTCCTAGGCCAACAAATGCTATTAACCATATGATATAAATAAAAACATGAATAAAATAAGTAAAACTGACTCTGGCTATGGCTCTAACACTAGTCTGAGTGCGCAGATTGTTCTCAATCTAAATGCAGATGGTATAAGATGTGCTGATTAGATTGATGTAAATGCAATGCTGGATAAAGGATTAAGATCTTAATTTATTATATATATATTTCTAGTTGGTATTCTATGTTTCAAACAAGAGCTGAGATGTGCTGAAACTAGCACATTTAATAGCTGCACCCAGTGTCTTAGCATTAGCCATGTGCTTTAAGGGGGGTTTGTTTTTCTTCCATGCATCCCACAATGCACCGCGCGGCTGGAATGGTCATCTAGTCTATTACCCAAAATAGTTAAACTCAATGCTTTTCCAGGACTTGAATTGGCGGAAATGAAGTTCAACACTTGACAACACTTTCCAAGCCCCGTATGGACCCTGTTATTCTTATTAGTTCAGACAGCAGTGCAGTTATACCCCAGTCACACTACTGCTTGCGACCACTTTGCGACCACAAAAAGGGGTGTTTGCAAAGAGGGCGCAAAATGGTGGCAATAGTCGCAAAGTGGTCCTCAGTGTTCGCCGACCTTCTTGCGACCAAACTGGTCTCAATGAAGTTGCAGCTACTGCGACCAAAATCGTCGTCCAGAGGTCGGCGGCCATTGCTTTGGTCGCAAGGAGGCTATTGGGCTATTGGGCTATTTTCCATTCCAACCAGTGGTCCACAACTGGTTCATCTAAGGCTGTGGTATATGCTGTCCTGTCTTTGGTGGCAAAGCATTTATTGGAATGGTCGTTAGCATTTATTTGTATGGAAGACTGTCTTATTTGTAGGATTTGAAGATTTTGTGAACATATAGTGAAGATTCTTCAAAATAATAATCAATTAAATTAGCTGACCAACGCTCTTTAATCACAAATTATTCTATAACAAAATATGCTCTTTAATTTCGCATTAATTTATTTCTCACTAATTCTTTTCAGACTTTTATTTCTTACTAATTTACTTCACCTTACTTTCACACTACTTCATTTCATGCTAATTTATTTCACACTACTTTATTTGACACTATTTTATCATACACCACTTTGTTTAACACTATTTTATTGTATGTTATTTCATTGGACCCTATTTTAGCGAACACTATTTTAATGGACACTATTTGATTGGACACTATTTCATTAGACACTATCGTCTGTGGGAAAGTGCATATAAAAGACCCCTTGCTGCTTATCGGAAAGTTTTGTTTGTTTATTGTTTTACATCCCAGCAACATCTAAGGTCATATCAAGACCGCTTATTGGAAAGAGTAGCCTATGTGGCGGCAGCCGGGTTCATCTAAAGAAATATGTCAGAATGACCATATGTTTGATGTCCAATAGCCAATGATGAAAAATCTATGCGCGCTAGAGGCATCATTAAATAAAACAAGCTTTACATTTCACGGCTCTCATTGCAGACTTGTGGGCTCCGCGGACAAACACGAGTAACCCTGAGCCAGTACATATACAACGATGGTATCAACAAATGGTGTCGCGGTTACGTTGATGTGAGGACATGCAGTGGCACATGTTCCAACCAAGTGGTAGGTCTTCACTTTTGTCTTTTTCTCCTTGTATAACCTGGCACTACATGACAATACAAGAAAAGGCAATAAAATAGTGCATATAATATCCAGTGAGTATTAGTATGCTGGTATGCAGGTAGTGCAATACCTCAGGGAGTTTGACGCCCCTGCCCTGCAGAGTTGTAAACCACTGCCTTGTGGTACAGGTTTTTGACAGAACCAAAGGCTAAGGGAGCAAACCCTGAACAGAAAACCATGTCACTGTGGCAGCATCAATGGCGGTTGATGTATGGAACTCCCAACATCTCCCGACCAGCCACTGCAGGGACAAATAGTTTTGTGCCTGTCTTGACATGTTCTTGCCGTGTGAAACCTCTATTTGCTCCCTGAGAGAGTGCCGCTGGTAACTTGCAAAAGCCAGCAGCACTTCAACACTTTTGCAGGCAGCTTTCACGAAATGTACAACCGCACACAAAAATGGAGCGTGGCAGTCAAGTAATGAAAGCAGTCTTTGTTGCATCGCGACCGACAGCATGATGATGATGATGAGTATTAGGCTTTTTCTTCTTTTTTGTTGATGCTGTGTTTATACTGTCCATAGCATGTAAGCTCGAGTGCTCGGGCTTGTTTTCAATGCTGGCCAGCTGTAGAAGAGGTTTAATCTTATCACACAGTAGGACGTGATAAGATGTTTTTGTTTCTCACACAGTAGCAGGTACATATTATTTAGTATCAGGTATTCTGATAGGTATATTGTTTTTATTTTCCGATCACCCTTGTAGTGGGTATGAATAGTATATTAGTCTTTTGTTTTTTGTTTGTTTTATTACTACTTATGAACTAGCCTACTCTACATCTATAGGCTTGTACATAATTGTAGCGGTTTGTTATCTACTGAGGGTGGTCCAGATTACCTACCCACTTGGGGAAGCCCCGTTTGTAGGCCGTGACCTATCACATACCCTTCTTCGGTTTTTTCCCAGGGTGTTTTCAGGGTCCCCCTTTTTTTACATATATATTGTTGTATGTTTTCACATCGGGAGTCTCTGTTTTTGATGGTTTGTGGTTGTTTGTTATCTACTGAGGGTGGTCTGGGTTTCTCCCTTGGCACAGCCCCGTTTTATTAAGAAAAAATCCTAAGATGAAGTGACTAACCGGTAGTAGGACAGGCAGGACCTGCTGACCAGGTTGTAGTTAGCCTACTTGCCTGCATAGACAACTGAGCTCCATGCTGCTCCAACCGCACAGTAGACCATACCAGAATAACATAGAAGCAATAGTGGAACGATTACGTTTATATAATTAATACTCACATAAACGGTTGCACATTTATACATACCCATAAACATTTTATTTTTCTGAGTTTATGTGATGTACAGTAAAACCTCTCTAAATCGACCGACTATCGGACCAACTTTAAATGGTCCACTTAGGGAGGTGGTCGGTTTAGGGAGTTATTTTTGTATGGTTACAAATGGTATTGTATAGGACATTGTTTGGGACCTAAATAAAGCGATCGATATAGGGGAGTGGTCGATCTGCGGAGGTGGTCGGTTGGAGAGGTTTTAATGTAAATGCATTGCGCCTAAAATGCGACTCAAACCCACACCTCAGCCATTCCGAAACTAGCGTATAATCTATTAGGCTATCTAGGCTCCATGTAGATAAAAGATTCACCCGGTACTTGTAGTACACGGGTGAAGGACAACGTAGTGTAAATACGGGCGAAAATAGCTTTAGTATGGAACCTGAACTAGAAACTGTGGCTCCAGTATCAAATGGCTACTTATATCGGCACAGATTTGGTGAAATGGGAGAGAATGCAAAAAGACAAGATGGTGGCCGCAGAACGCGTTCGATTTCACTTTTAAATCTTATTAAACTAAATATTATATTATATTTTTCAACTCAAAGGTAGCAAGCTATCAATACGATATATGTAAAGAATAAATGTTGCTTCTTAGATTGTGAAATTAGGCTCTCAATTTATTGACCGTTTTTTTCGACAGCTTTTACATAGGGTTGGTTTGCACCCCTACTGCAGCAATACGGGGTGAATCTTGTATCTAGGTTCCATGATGCAATCAACCTACGCACCCCTACCTGTCTATGTGAAATTTTACCTGGGAAGGTCAATTCATCTCACTATATATATATATATAAATATATATATAGTGAGATATATGTGATGAGATATATAGTGAGTATAAATATATATATATAAATATATATATAGTGAGATATATGTGATGAGATATATAGTGAGTATAAATATATATATATATAAATATGTGAAGAGTTCAGGTTCAAAACCACGTAAACACCAATCCAAAAATGGAGATAATATTATATCAACATTTGAATCAAACCCTCAAAAAGTTGGGTTTTTTATTCCGACTTTTTTTGTTCATTGCTCTATAAGCATTTGATCACATAAAAAGTGGAATTAGTGAGAATTACAATTATTTTCAGGTAAAACCTTTTATTTAAACTACAATTTTGGATTGGTGTTTACGTGGTTTTGCGCCTGATCTCTTCATATATATATATAAATATATATACATATACATGTGTATATTCCAGTGCGCGAGTGACAGTATTCGTGGCACTGGTAGCAGTGGGGCGTGGTGGCACCACCTGTCCCGCTGTGAAGAGGGGGGTCACCCATAAAGTACCACACAAAATAAGGGTGGCCAAATAAGGAATCTTCCCTTACGCACCTTTATACTCACATAAGTTTTATACATCACATATATATATATATATATACCGGATGCGGTGAGCGAATCGGTAGAGCACAAGCTTCTTGTGTGGGAGATCAGGAGTTTGATTCCCGGTCGAGTCAAACCAATGACTTACAAAATCGATACTTGTCGCATCCTATCTTGGCACTCGGCATTAATAGGATATGGCAAGAACTAGTTAGTTCAGAGTCAGGATAATGTGAGTGAGAGGTATATCAGGTCATGGTGCTGGTGGCCTGGTCTCCCAGTGGGGAACCACTATAAAGCCATCATGAATGCGCACTGTCAGAAGTCAGTACCCGTCCTCGTGTGACCTTAGATGTTGGCAGGACATACATACCAGCATAGAATAGTAGTCCGCCATGAACCCGACTACCACACCGTGGCAGTCGCGACTGTGCTGAATCTTGTCGATAAGAGGTATTAACAGGTTGCAGCACACAAGCGGGAACAGTATGGGCGGTGGACTGTTCCATCGAAAAGCTTCAGAGACGTGCAACGAAATTAGTTGCAGTTATAAAGGACTTACCCTATGAACAACGGCTTAGAGAATTGAAACTTCCTACCCTTTCCTACAGAAGGAAAAGAAGTGACATAATTGAAGTATTTAAAATTATGAAAGGTTTTGATAAAATAGATATGAACCAATTTTTCACCTTGAATAAAAGAGAAGGCAGTCGGGGCCATACTCTCAAACTAGTAAAACCCAGAGCCATTTCAAAGTTAAGGCAACACAGTTTCTCAAACAGGATCATAAATATATGGAACAGTCTCCCACAAAATGTTATTGATGCCGAGTCAATAAATTCATTCAAGAACAGATTAGAAAAAGCATGGGCTGATGATCCAGGGAAATTTGAAACCTTATTCACCACATGCTACTAATTATTCCTTGTGTTGCATATTTACTTGCACTCAAGCAAAAATGAGAGACAAATAAGTGTTCACACTTCCTGTCTACCATTCGCTATTTATTTCGATACTTGTCGGATCCTATCTTGGCACTCAGCATTAATAGGATATGGCATTCCAGCATAGAGTAATAGTCCGTCATGAACCCCACTACCACACAGTGGCAGTCGCGACTGTGCTGAATCTTGTCGATAAGAAGTATTAACAGGTGGCAGCACACTAGCGGGAACAGTATGGGCGGTGGACTTTTCCATCAATGGCTAGTGGCCGCACGCCTGTGTGAGGTTATGCGCGACCCGGCTGGGCAGTGACAGATCACCGCTATTCTGGCGTTGGCGGAGAAAACCTGGGTATGGCCTGGTGTTTTAAGCAACTTCAGCGTTACCTTGTTATTCCTCAGATGGAGTAGAAGGCTTTCCATCACAATATGAATGAGTTGGAAATAACCAGATTGGATGGTTGGATTGGTTGTTTGTTGTTGTTTCACGTCCTAGCAACATCTAAGGTAATATCAGGACAGGTACTGAGTTGTGACAGTGCGCATGCATGGTGACTTTATAGTGCTGCCCTACTGAGAGAATGTGCTGCCAGCACCCATGACCTAGTATCCCATTCAGTCATATTATCCTGACACTGAGCCAACTAGTCCTTGCCCTATCCTAATAATGCCGAGCGCCAGGCTAGGAAATGACAAGTATCAATTTTTAAGTCATTGGTTTGACTCGACCAGCGTTCGAACTCACGATCCCATGGTCTACCAGAATGGGAGATAGACGCTCTAACTCATTGGGCCATCCCGTCTGGTTTGGATAGCTGAATGAGTAGGGATATCTGCTTCGCCTGTGGGACATTTGATCCCCGGTGAATTAAAGGAAAGGATAATACGGACGGCTAGCTGACGTCATTAGGTCAACAACGTTTCATATTCGAATCATTCCCCTCTAGCAGCTGAACCAGACAACACATATTGACACAGTGCCAGGCTTTTTAGCCTCCCACCACCCCACAATCAAGGCTAGACTGTAGGGTTAAGCACCTGTTGCCTCCAATAAGACTAAATACATTTCTGTTCACCAGTTCACTGTTACCATTTTATGATGGCTCTAAAATAAATGCCATTTTAAACATATGTCGGTCTTGTGTTGCTTAAAGTTGCATCGTCCCATGACTTTTGAGTTTCTATCATTTTCTGAGATAGCTAACTTTTTAGATATTTGAAGTGCAAACAAGCAAAATTAGTTTGCCAAGCCATAGGTTTCGGCAGTAATAGGTTCCATTAAATTGCCTCAGTATTCTCTTCTATGTGGTGACAAATGTTTAAGAAGTGTGCCAGTATTTAAGTTAGATATATAGCGATATAGCGAATGGTAGACAGGAAGTGTGAACACTTATTTGTCTCTCTTTTTTTTGTGTACATTAGTTGTCCCAAGCAGGGGAAATCCAAGTCACAGATGACTGGTCTTCCCACTCCACTGCTGGTCGATAGAAAGCCAGAGCCTACACTTTTACCGACCCGGGGGATTTTTAACCTCCCACACCACATAGACATGGTATGAGAGCAACCGGCTTTTGATGACGCTGTAAGTTATACATAGCGGTGGAAATCCAAATTGGCAGAGCTGGGGGCATGGGGAATCGAACCGCTGACCCTCAGATTAGGAGTCTGACCTAGAAAAAAGTCAGACACTCTAACCACTCCACCACAGAGAACGTGTGTAGAATAAAATTGAGATACTTGTTTTGGTTTTGAAAATTTGATGCTTCATCGGACTATGCAGCTTTGATTATCGAAAATTGTTAGAATGTGAAGCGCCAACACACTGATCGTTGTTATGTCAGAAGTAGCGACAGGACTGGAGGCAACAAGCCAGAATGGGGATTTTTTAGGAGACTAGTACATCTCCAGCTAGCGGCCAACCCTACTCCCCATTCCCCCTGACCAGCTACAGGTTATATTAGTACCTATATATGAAGTCAACCAGACGGTATGGCCGAATGAGTTAGAGCGTCAGTCTCCCATTGTTTTTTTTTGTAAAGTATTTATTCATCTGAATATGACATTTGTCAGCGCCGGAGCACTGGTCTTCCGGCCATCTTACAATTGGAAATTGATAGTCTATATAATCTAAGTTTGATCAGTGCTGTATTAGTTACAGCACCGATCCTGTATAATTAAGGGAGTGGCTCCTGCTGTATAATGTACAGCACCAGTCACTGTAGTTCATGCAAAAATGGGGAGCAGCACTGAGTAGAAATTGTATACTCTGGGCAACTCAAGCAATCGTTGTGGGTTAAAAAATGTTCTCTTATAAAACATGGTAAGTTTATAGTTGACAAGAAATGTTGTCCGTCTTATATAATTTTCAATGTGTTTAAAACAGTTGTGTTGGTAGAAGGTGGGATCGTGGGTTCGAACCCTAGTCGAGTCAAACCATTGACTTGACAAAATTGATACTTGTCGCTACCTAGCCATCACTCGGCATTATTAGGATACGGCAAGGACTGGTTTGGTCAGTATCAGGATAATGTGACTGAGTGGGGATATCTGGTCATGGTGCTGGTTCCCTGGTCTCCCAGTGGGGCAGCACTATAAAGTCACGATGAGTGCGCACTGTCACAAGTCGGCGCCCATTCTGATATGACCTTAAATGTTGCTAGGATTTGAAGCACCAACAAACACCATGCGCACTTCTTCACAGTTTATAGTGCTGCCTACAAATAAGATATCAATATATATCCTACTCAGTCATGTTATTGCCACAACCTCTAAGTGGTCCGTGGGAGCGGGACGTAGCTCAGACGGTAGAGTGTCCAGCTGTGTAGGTGTGGGTCATCCAATCGATCCTGCTCAGTGGACACATTTGCAGTTTGGGCTATTTTCGGTTCCAACCAGTGGTCCACAACTGGTTCATCAAAGGCTGTGGTATGTGCTGTCCTGTCTGTTGGAAAGTGCATATAAAATACCCCTTGCTGCTTATCGGAAAGAGTAGCCTATGTGGCGGCAGCTGGTTTCCTCTAAAGAAATATGTCAGAATGACCATATGTTTTATGTCCAATAGACAATGATAAAAATCGATGTGCTCTAGAGGCATCTTTAAATAAAACAAACTTTTTTTTTTCTCTAAGTGGTCCTTGCCTCAGAATGACCACCCACCCCCCTCACTCTCTTTGCGTGTGTGCAGAGGAGGAATACATAGCAGCGTCATCTGTGCCCATTCTGAAACTGCGCCATTCTCAAAACAGCTCACAATATCATAATAAACGCAGGCCCGATAAAGTTGGACATTGCAAATTGATTTAGGTTAAAGGAAAATCCCAAATGCCACCTGAGCCTGCGGAATAATAAAAAAGAAAAATTGCCAAATAAGCAGAGATTTTGTAAAAAAAAAAAAAAGAAGAAAAAAAAGGCACAGTTTAATTGTTGATATGCATGGCGCTACGTGGCCTCCCTCTTCTGGACGAGCACATGGTCTGCTGGCCTGGTGGGTGGCGCCGCCATGGGGCCCTTGGTGGTACTAATATGCACTAAACACGAGTAGCGCCACTTCAGCCTAGCGGCAATGAGGAAGACCAATTGTCTGCGATAGAAAATTAGGTTGGTTGATGGAGTTTTACATCTAGGCAACATCACTTCATAAGCGAAAACATCTCCGGTTGGTTGGTTGTTGGAGTTTTACGTCCTGGCAACATCTCAGGTCATATCAGGATGGGTACCGACTTGTGACAGTGCGCACTCATGGGGACTTTATAGTGCTGTCCCACTGGGAAATCAGGCCACCAGCACCATGACCTCATATCCAAATCAGTCACATTACCCTGACACTGCGCCAACCAGTTCTTGTCCTATATATCCTATTAATGCATAGTACTAGACTAGGAAGCAACAAGTATCAATTTCATAAATCATTAGTTTGACTCGGCCGGGAACCGAATTCCCGATCTCCGTCACGGGAGCCCCCCGCTCTATCAATTTGGTCACTACGCCTGGTGCCAAGTGGAATGAGGACGACCAATAAACTACATCATGGTTCTGAGTGCGCATGCGCTGAAAACGGCGTTGGGAGCAAAGCAAAGGCGTACGCCCATTGAGTTTGCCGATATGCATAGGGCAAAACTGGCATTTTATTCAAAATAATTAGAAATACATAACAATTTGGCATAAACATTGATGGAAGGATGCAATATAATAATATAATGAATATGTTTAAGACACAACCCTCCATAAACCATAGAATATAAATAAAAACATGATAAAATAAATAAAACTGACTCTGGCTATGGCTCTAATGCTAACTGAGTGCCTAGATTTGTCTAAATCTAAATGCACATGGCATAATATGTGCTGGTTATATTGATGTAAATGCAATGCTGGATAAAAGAATAATATCTTAATTTATTATATATATTTTTTTAGTTGGTATTCTATGTTTCAAACAAGAGCTGAGATGAGCTGAAACTAGCACATTTCATAGCTGCACCCAGTGTATTAGCATGTGCCATGTGCTTCTCGCAGCTTTGTTTTGCTCTGATGCATCCCACAATGCACCGTGCCGCTGGAACCGGGATGTAGTCTATCGTCTGCGATCGAAAATTACCCCACTTAATCAGCTGATATCCAAACAGAAATAATTAAAAAGAAATGAGATAAATACACTGAAAAATATCAAAATTTGAGCGTCCATCTCCTGTTTGGGGAGATCAGGGGATCCAAACCCATGGGATCGTGGGTTCAAACCCTGGTCGAGTCAAACCAATGACTTTAAAATTGACACTTGTCACTTCCTAGCTTGGCGCTCGCCATTAATAGGATAGGGCAAGGACTGGTTCGCTCAGTTTCAGGATCATGTGACTGATATAGGGTCATGGTGCCGGTGGCTTGATTTCCCAGTGGGCAGCACTATAAAGTCACCATGAGTGTGCACTGTCACAAGTTGGTACCTGTACTGATATGACCTTAGATGTAGCTAGGACGTAAAACAACAAGAAACATCGTTCAAAAGGCAGCTTACCAACTTGGTAACAGCAATACCAGATGAACCTCAGATTCTAGGATACACCTGGCTAACACCAGCAGATTCAAACTCATTACTGCACATGACAAAACTGAACTGCGCATCTTCACCACATGTGGTGGGCTCTGATGGTCTCCGACTTGGCCTGAGCATACATCTCAAACACCATAATCTAATCTAAAAACGATTTAAAAAAAAATTGTACTTGACTGATGTATAATATATTATACGAGTATAAATTGTAGGGGAACATATACTTTTTCTGGTCGTACACTTTGTTCGACTGTGAAATGTGAAACTGAAGAGTTCAGGCGCAAAACCACGTAAACGCCAATCCACAAATTGGAGATAAACATTGAAATCAAACCTTCAAATGATTTAATTTTGTCAGATTCCTATGTGTTTTGTTCATTGCTTCATAATCATTAAATGTGGACTTGACTCAAAATTAAAATTAGCTTCTTGTAAACATCTTTTATTTCAACCAACATTTTGGATTGGTGCTAACAGGGTTTTGCGACTGGACTGTTCAAATATTTTAAAACTTTCTATGACGCCTAATCAAACCCATCTTCTCCTCCTCTCCCCCCACCACCCCACCACCCGTTGACCCCTTGACCCCTTACAGACGTACCCGTACAACTGCTCGTGCTGCCGCGCGGTGGGCAAACAGAGGGTGTCCCGCGAGGTGCAGGTGATGTTCGAGTGCGACCGCAACCCGCTTCGTGGTAACGGTCCCACATCCATGTGGTCCAACGTCAGCATCATGGAGGACCTGTGCGCTTGTACCACATGGTAACTCAACACTTTTTGAACTCGCTTTCTCTTGCCACGTTATTCACATTGGTTTCTTTATTTATTTATTTTTATTGACGAGGTATTTACTCTGCCCATAACTTATAAGCTCCCGTCAGGGATGCTGGACAGCTGTGGTGCTGTCTTGATCTGTTCCTTAGCCCAGGAGTGTTTACCTGTGTCTGCTCAGGTCAGCCTTCTGCAATTTTGGTTGTTAGTAATAGCCTATGTTAGTTTTTTTTGTAATTTTCCAGTTTTTTGTCTAGTCTGAGTATGATACCTTAGCCTACTATGTACATCTACTTGGGTGACATGCAGGCTTGCGGGAGAAGATCCCGTCCCATTCAGATTTGTTGATTTTTTTATTTGTTACAGCATCCTTTCACCTAAACCCTGTCTTTCGATAATGCACCCGTGTGCTAGAACACACTTGGACCCTTTCATTTAAAGTTTGCATACGCTGATCATCAGGAGTTTGTGCCACGTTTAATCAATCTAAATGGAGGACTTGACACTTTTTAACCCGCTTTCTCGTCGCATTATTCTCATTGGTAGTGTTTATTAAAGGGAATCGGTATACCTCTCCGGGAAAACAAACAAACTCAGAATAGTTCTAATTTGTGTCACAGGGTGGCGAATGCTTAGTACTGAACTTTTCCACTTGGTGGTGTAGAGTGACCTAGATTGGTCATGTGACAGCTGGTGTTGTGAAGATGGCTCGGTGAGTGGAGAGAAGGGAGAGTAAAACTGAGGTATTTTCAATTTTATTTAGAGTAGTTCAAACAGGAAATATATTTGATTTAATGGAAAATATACGTTAGTACAATTACATTGTATAATTCAATCAGAAACACATATAGAAGGAAAATGTGTTTTTGATGTTGAATGTAAAAAGGTTTTGGACTGTATGGGGTTTGAACCCACACCACCAAACAACTTCAGATTATAAGTTCAACACCTTAACCACTAGACGACAGAGGCCACATGTAGCTGGTTGTCTCAGTTCAGGCTATATGTATGTATTGTTGTGGAGGTGATGAAAATGGGAAATATTGCGCCTAGAGCGGGACTCGAACCCACATCTCTTTGCATTCCGGGCCAGTGTGCTAACCATTACACCACCTAGGCTCCCTGATATCAACACACTACCCATGCCTACCTGTCTATGCGGCTCCTTGCCTGAGAGGTCAGTGCAGACCACTACACTCGTCCCCCTGGAATTGTAAGTCTTTTAATGCTTACAATTACATACATACAGGCAATGCAATGCACTTACATACACAGGGTAGGTTCAACAACTATACAGCGCGTAGCTTGTACAGGATCATGGTCACGGCAACCAGTGTCGTGGGGGTGATGAAAATGGGAAATATTGCGCCTAGAGCGGGACTCGAACCCACATCTCTTTGCATTCCGGGCCAGTGTGCTAACCATTACACCACCTAGGCTCCTTGATATCAACACGCTACCCACGCCTACCTGTATATGCGGCTCCTTGCCTGGAATTGTAAGTCTTTTAATGCTTACAATTACATACATACAGGCAATGCACTAACACATACATACACAGGGTAGGTTCAACAACCATACAGCGCGTAGCTTGTATAGGATCATGGTCACGGCAACCAGTGTCGTGGGGGTGATGAAAATGGGAAATATTGCGCCTAGAGCAGGACTCGAACCCACATCTCTTTGCATTCCGGGCCAGTGTGCTAACCATTACACCACCTAGGCTCCCTGATATCAACACACTACCCACGCCTACCTGTCTATGCGGCGCCTTGCCTGGGAGGTCAGTGCAGACCACTACACTCTGTATGTATGTATGCTGATCATTTGGAGGACCTCTATGCACAGACTGATGCATGCACCACATGGTGACTCAACACTTTTTAAACTGCTTTCGCAGTGTTTTTTAAAGTTTGCATTCTCCGATCACTTGGTTTGTTAGTTTGTTTGTTGTTGTTTTATATCGCAACAACATCTAAGGTCATATCATCTAAGAAAATACACTCATAATTCAAGCAAAGTTTTAGAGGCTATACATGCTGGGTATGATACATCAATCAATCAATAGTTCCATCCTCTAGTCGAGGGTTGGATGCAATGGTTCTCCACTTGTCCCGATGTTGTGCTGTTCTGATAGACTGTGAATAATTCAAGCCTGTCCACTGTGAAATATTTGTAAACCATGATGTTCTTGGTCTCCCTCTCCCTCTGCTGCCATTCACCTTCCCTTCCAACAATGTACGGTATATTGAACTCTGACGAATGATGTGGCCAAAATAAATAAGTTTCTTTGTCTGTATAGTGGCAAACAAGCTTTTCTTATTTTTAATTTTTCTGAGAACTTCTTTGTTGGTGATCTTCTTTGTCCATGATATTTTCATCATCCTTCGATAAGTCCACATCTCAAATGCTGCTAAACGTTTGTACATTTTCTTAGAGATTGTCCATGTCTCTGCCCCATACATTAGAGTAGACCACACATAACACTGAAGAATACGCTTCCTTGTTTGTATTAATATCTTACTTGATGTTAACACTCTATACATTTTGGAGAATGTTGTTCGGGCTATTGTTATCCTTCTTTTAATTTCTTCCTCACATCTCCCATCATTTGTAATCTTTTGTCCGAGATATATGAATTCGGATACTTGTTCTATGTTTGTGCCATCTATGGTTATATTGACATTTGGTTTATCTGTCTTTTTACTTATAACCATTGTTTTGGTCTTCCTGGCATTCATCTTCATGTTGAATAGTATTCCAGCTTTATTGAATCTATTCACTATATCTTGTATGATACATAAAGAAGGTAAACTTTAAACTTAAAATAAAAAACTAATGACCACTAACACAGCAAGGTGAAGACAGTCAGAGAAAGTAACTATTGGTATCCGATTGTAGAACAAACAAACTCACAGAGGTTTGGGGGATGTGGGAGAATGCTTACAAACAGAGAAAGAATGCACGCAGTAGTTAGCTACACAACAACTGAAAGTGATAAAAAGAAGGGGAGTCACAAGACTATTACTGTCTAGCGGCGAAAACAAGTCATTAGACTTAACCGTTATGGACAGCATAAATACACCCGTCACCAAAAAAAGAAAGAAATCAGAACGGGTATTGACTTGTGACAGTGCACACTCATGGCGACTTTATAATGGTGCCCCACTGGGAGACCAGGCCACCAACAATATGACCTGATATCCTACTCAGTGACATTATCCTGACACTGAGCCAACCAGCCCTTGCCCTATCCTAATAATACCGAGCGCCTGCCTGGCTAGGAAGAGACAAGTATACATTTTTAAGTCATTGGTTTGACTCGACCAGGGCTCTAACCCACAAACCCATGGGTTTGGATCACCGATCTCCCAAAACGGGAGGTGGACGCTCAACTCATTCAGCCATCCCATTTGGTCTCTGATCATTTGGAGTTTTCTGGCGCATTTAATCAATCTAAATGTAGGACCTCTGCATATGCATCATATGGTGACTCAACACTTTTTTAACTCTCTTTCTCTTGTCGCGTTATTACATTGATAGTGTTCGTTAAAATTTGCATATGCTGATCCTTTGCCGTTTCTGACAGATTTAATCAATTTAAATGTAGGACCTGTGCGCATGCACCACATGGTGACGCGACACTTTTCACACTCTTTCTCTTGACACATTATTATATTGGTAGTGTTCGTTAAAGTTTGCATCTATCTACACGACAAAATGTATCAAAAGTATGCCCGTATGATTTTGTGCTAAAGCGTAAATGTGAAAATTTATACATCGACACCGTGCATTTACCCGCAATTTTCAACTTTTTTCCAACTTTTTTCTTGTAAGACGTTCTTGTTTGCTTAAAGTTGCATAGTCCGATGAACAATACAGCCTTAAAACATATGGAAATTTACTTACAGTTGCATAGTCCGCTCGCTTTGAGTTTCTGTCATTTTTCTGAGATAGATATATTAAAGCGATTGTTATGATCTACCTTACTTTAGCTTCAAGTACCGTTTAATTTAAATGGCTAAGTATTGTGATATTTGAAGCGCAAACATGTCAAATTAGTTTCGGCAAGCATGCCAATCGGCTTTAGCATTAACAGGTTCTATTTTATTGCCTCACTATTCCCTTATCTGTGGCAACATATACTTAATAAGTGCATCCGTATCTAAGTTAGATATTTAGAATCAATTCTAGATACAGTATAATCCCATTAAACCAAACTTGAAGGGACCCTAGAAATTTGTTTGGATTAACCGATCATTGGTATAACCAAGCTTTGGCTTCGACTTTGACTTTGAGTAAGCGTGTATTGCACATGTAATATGCAATATATGTGGACACTTTGATTATTGTTTTTGATGTATGTACAGTATAACCCCATTAAACCAAGCTCAGTTAAACCAAATGATTGGTTAATCCAAACTTTTTTCAGCGGCCAGGTAAAATACTACCATTTATCATATAAAAATGTTGGTGGGGGTCAGTTTGGTTTAACCATACTGGAAGTGGCCTGGGGTCCGACAATTTTGTTTGGATTAACCGATAATTTGGATTACCCAACTTTGGTTTAACCTACTTTTTTATATGATAAATGGTGGTATTTTGCCGGGCCGCTGACAAAAGTTTGGATTAACCGATCGTTTTGTTTAACCCAGCTTGGTTTAACGGGGTTATACTGTAATTGTCTCGGTTTTGAAAATGTGATGCTTCATCGGACGATGTAGCCTTAATTAATTCGATATTTCTCTCTCTATTTTTAGCTGAGGAAAACACGATCAAGACAGCAAAGCTCCTTACAAAAGCCTTTAAACTGGAGCCACCAAGGAATATCTTACTAATATAGACTTAGATACTTTCAAACTAACCGAATAGTGAACTTATGTAGACTTAGATACCGACATAATTATGTAATAACACACTCCTATATACCCAAGATGCTTTTGGAATCAATAAATAACAAACAGAGATAGATTTAGATAATTACAGAGTTATCAAATAGCTAAGGTACATTAGCTTAGATACTTACAGAATTATTTAAAGGCACGATTTCACTTATGGGGCTGTCACACTACGACGTAACGACGTCAACGTAGGGAGAACGTGAAGAACGTTGAACTTCTCGGCGTAGTATGCAAATTTGGCCACAAGTTGAACGTGGATGCAGCATAGTGGACGAGAGAGTAACGTCGGTAAAGCGTAGTGATACCGTCATTCAACGAGAGAGGTCAGCGTAATGACGCTGCCGGAACGTTATGAACGTTATTCCATCGCCAGAAGAACGTTACATGACGTTAGCTAGTAGTGAGACATTGAACGTACGTTGAATGCACGTTCTCCTGACGTTCTCCTGACGTTCTCCTGACGTTCTCCTGACGTTCTCCTGACTTTCCCATTACGCCACATGGACGTTTCCACTGGCTTTAATGTGGGTCAACGAGTGGAACGTAGTGGAACGTAGTGGAACGTAGTGGGGAACGTTTACCTAACGTCCGTTTAACGTCATTGACGTTCGCTGAACGTGAACAGAACGTACGGCGAACGTAAACCCTTACGTTCATGCTACGTCGAAATTTTTGAACATGTCCGAAACCTCGACGTAACTCGACGTAGCACGACGTGATATGACGTAGCTCGACGTCAGTCTAATGTCATTATGACGTCATCATAACGTAATCCAACGTACATCAACGTAATGACGAAATATCACCACGTTAGGGTCACGTTCGCTCATTACGTTGTAGTGTGACAGGGGTATTATGCGTAGGCATACATGAAATGTAGTTGTCTTAGCGGCTAGGTGGAGTGATTTCAATTGGGTCAAAGTTTAAGGCCGAGGCCCATTTGAAATCACTCTGCCAACACACGAGGATTGTGATGCTCCCTACGCATAAGCAGCATTACGACTTACGGATATCTTTAATGGGCTATTTCTAATCACCACCTGAACTTATTTATTTCATTGATTGATCAATGTTTGGTCATTTTCATATGATACTAATAGCATTCAATCGATGCAATACAACCCACAGAATAAAAGCAGCCATGCTGTTCGATATTTTCTCATCCTTTATGATAAGTCTTAATTAAGGATCTAAAATTCTATGTCTACATGACTTTATTTGTTAATTAATTATGCAAGTGTCTGAGTGTACTTGACTTTCTTAGTTGTTTTTTTCTTGAATATTTATACTGCATATCATGGATAAGTCTGAATAGACTTGTTTTCACCATTAGACAGTTTGTCGATAGAAAGCCTGAGCCTACACTTTTACCGACCCAAGGGATTTTTAACCTCCCACACCACACAGACATGGTATGAGAGCAACCAGCCTTTGATGATGCTGTAAGTTATACACAGCGGTGGAAATCTAAATTGGCAGAGGTAGGGGGGGGGGGGAGGACACGGGGAACCGAACCACTGACCTTCAGATTAGGAGTCCTACCTAGAAAAAAGTCAGACACTTTAACAACTCTGCCGCTTGCTAATAATAATTCTATATATTTCAATATAACACAGCAGGTTTTGTGTGTTTGCCTGTTTGGATATCGAACAATATATTCTATGTTATCAATATTGTTACACGTGGAAAATTAAATTTACTCAATAAACAAGCAGTTTCAATAAACTACTAAATTAAATTGATTTTGTTGTCTATCTACCTCTGCAAGGGTTTCCAATGAGGGTGAGTGTGGGGGTTTTGGGGTGGGTGTGGGTGTGAGTGTGGGTGTGGGTGTGGGTGTGGGTGTGCGTGTGGGTGTGGGTATGGGATCTACCTCTGCAATGCATATCTTTTAGTTTACCTCTGAAATGTCTCTCAATCTACCTCTGAAATAAATGTATTTAAATCTACCTCTGATAAACATATATTTCAATTTACCTCTGAAATGCATGTAGTTCAATCTACCCCTGAAATACACATAGTTCAATCCTGAAAGGTCAATGCTACATCAGCATATAAGTCATCTGGCATTAAAGACATCAGCTCAGTCTGAATGAAGGTTTCAATTACTGCACTTATAAATGAATTCACCCACCTGTAAAACCTAATGGTCAACACTGGTATTTTTCCAGAAAGCTGGAAACTAGCTACAGTTTCACCCGTCCCAAAGGCCAATAACCCAAGATACTGTAGTGAGCTACATCCAATATCTATTCTCCCTCTTCCTGGCAAAATCAAAGAACAAATAATACATGATGAGACAAAAACATTTTTAGAGTCTTCCAATTACCTAACCACCCAACAAAATGGATTTAGAAAAGACAGATCAACAACTAGGGCATTGGCCTCTCTTATGGATGAGTTATTGACCAACATAGACAAAGGTGAACTTACAATTGCAGTATACCTCGACTTCAAAAAACCTTTAGATACAATTTACCATAGAATACTATTGCAGAAAATCTATAAAGCAGGACTGGGGAAGAAAACCTGTACATTCATGACCAACTACTTAACTCATAGGAAACAATGCATAACACTTAATAACACTGAGTCAACCATCAGGACTATTACAACTGGAGTTCTGCAGGGTTCAACCCTGGGCCCCCTTCTGTTTTTAATCTTTATAAATGATCTACCCCAAGTATCAGAGGATGCAACATTCACATTATTTGCAGACATTGCAGCACTCACAGTACACAATAAAGATTTCCAAATAGCAATGGATCAGGTTCGGACAGTGCTGACCAGGGTTAACATGTAGTGTAGTGAAAACAAACTATCCCTTAACACCAATAAAACTGAGTTTGTCATTTGGAAGGCAAGAGCACAACCCATTACACCGCATATTGGTGGAAACCAAATTAAGGAGGCAAGTGCATACAAGTACTTAGGAACAGTGATTGATTCTACTTAAATGCGAATCAACAGCTGGCTAGACTAACTCAATCATTGGCACTAAAGATGACTACAATCAGGAAGATGCAGAGCTTCATAAGCAAAAACACAGCCCTACTGCTGTATAAATCAACAGTTCTACCAATAATAGACTATAATGGTATAATTTATGGATTGTTCACGAAGCAGCAACTGACTAAGCTAGAAAGGATCCAAAACCGGGCGTTAAGAACAATTTATTGGGGCAAAACACTAAGTGTAAAGGAAATGCATGACAAAGCAAACCTAGATTACCTAATGGTTAGAAGAGATTCACATCTCCTATCACTTATGTACAGAAGAGCCAGAGAGACCCAATATATAGACAACACAAAAAGGAATACTAGCTGGCCTGATTCCGCTCTACTCAAAGTCCCCAAGCCTTCCACAAACAAACTAATTAAAGTACCAATTTACAAAGGCAGCCTGATGTGGAACAACCTACCAGCCAGAACCAGGGCAGCGTCCTCTTACCTGGAATTTAAAAACTCACTAAGAGTACATCGGATGTTCCATGGCATCACCGTACCGTAAGTGGCAGACCACCAAACCCATAGCCTCAGTTCTCGCCCCCCCACCCTTTTTATTTATTGCTGTTCCTCTGTTATTTCCAGTCAACCATATACAATGACAGAGACAGTCAAAATAAAAACGTAAAATTTAAGACCTAAATGCACTGGGATTGGTCCCACTGCTTCACTGGTCACATCTGGTGCAGTGTATTATTAACAACCCCACCCCAACAACGTAATTCATAAACTCACATAACTAACTACACTAGAGTTACACTAGAATATTTCTAACAAACTGACATTTATATACCTAACCTAACTGCAACTGAACATTAAAACATACTACAACTTTACCAACTGAATACAGAAGATAACTTCTGCTTACATTCTAAATACTATGTAAATACTCACATTGATCTGACTAATATTGATCTAGTTATATGACACTACTGTTAGCATATTGCTATGGAACTTTTGGGCTACAGAATTTCATTGCGTTACATGCTGCAAATTGTGTATTCAACAGTTATTGTATACCTTATTCCATATACCTTTTATGTAGATAACCCTGAATTAAAAATGGCTGGAAGACCAGTGCTTGGGCACTGACAAAAGACTTATTCAGCAGAATAAACATATTTACCGAAAGAAAAATGTATCTATTTCAATCTACCTCTGATATACATCTACTTCAATCTCCCTCTGATAAACATGTAGTTCAATCTACGTCTGATATACATCTATTTCAATCTACCTGTGATATACATGTAGTTCAATCTACCTCTGATATACATCTATTTCAATCTACCTCTGATATAATCTATATTTCAATCTACCTCTGATATACATCTATTTCAATCTACCTCCGATAGACATGCATTTCAATCTACCTCTGATAAACATCTATTTCAATCCACCTCTGATAGACATCTATTTCAATCTACCTCTGATATACATGTAGTTCAATCGACCTCTGATATACATATATTTCAATCTACCTCTGATATACATATATTTCAATCTACCTCTGATATACATGTAGTTCAATCTACCTCTGATATATATATATTTCAATCTACCTCTGATATACATGTAGTTCAATCTACCTCTGATATACTTATATTTCAATCTACCTCTGATAAACATGTATTTAAATCTAGGTCTGATAAACATGTAGTTCAATCTACCTCTGATATACATGTAGTTAAATCTATGTCTGATATACATCTATTTCAATCTACCTCTGATATATATGTAGTTCAATCTACGTCTGATATACATATATTTCAATCTACCTCTGATATACATGTAGTTCAATCTATGTCTGATATACATATATTTCAATCTACCTCTGATATACATATATTTCAATATACCTCTGATATACATGTAGTTCAATCTACCTCTGATATACATATATTTCAATCTACCTCTGATATACATGTAGTTCAATCTACCTCTGATATACATATATTTCAATCTACCTCTGATAAACATGTATTTAAATCTAGGTCTGATAAACATGTAGTTCAATCTACCTCGGATATACATGTAGTTAAATCTATGTCTGATATACATCTATTTCAATCTACCTCTGATATACATGTAGTTCAATCTACGTCTGATATACATATATTTCAATCTACCTCTGATATACATGTAGTTCAATCGACCTCTGATATACATATAATACAATCTACCTCGGCAAAGTGTGTATTTCAATCTACCTCCGAAATGCATATAGTTCAATCCTGAAATCCATGTATTTCAATCTACCTCTGATATCCATCTATTTAAATCTACCTCCGATATACATATATTTCAATCTACTTCTGATAAACATGTATTTCAATCTACTTCTGAAATGCATGTATTTCAATCTATCTCTGATAAACATGTATTTAAATCTACCACTAATAAACATATATTTAAATATACCTCTGAATCTGATATACATGTACTTCAATCTACCTCTGATATATGTCTTTCTATTAAATAAACCCCTGACTACATGTCCATTTACCTCTGAAATGGATGCCTATCAAACTCTGAAATAGATATCTGTGGATGTCCCCTTGAAATGGATGTGTATCTATATATCTACCTCTAAATGTATATCTGTGTATCTACCGCTGAAATAAATGTGTGTCTCTATCTCTGAAATGTAGGCCTACATTTGTGTATCTACCTAGGAACTGTATATCTGTGTATCTACCTCTGAAATGGATATCTGTGTATCTACCTCTGAAATGGATATGTGTGTATCTAGCTCTGAAATGGATATGTGTGTATCTAGCTCTGAAATGTATATGTGTGTATCTACCTCTGAAATGGATATCTGTGTATCTAACTCTGAAATGTATATTTGTGTATCTACCTCTGAAATGTATATATGTGTATCTACCTCTGAAATGTATATATGTGTATCTAACTCTGAAATGTATATCTGTGTATCTACCTCTGAAATGTATATCTCTGTATCTACCTCTGAAATGCATATCTGTGTATCTACCTCTGAAATGGATATGTGTGTATCTAGCTCTGAAATGGATATGTGTGTATCTAGCTCTGAAATGTATATGTGTGTATCTACCTCTGAAATGGATATCTGTGTATCTAACTCTGAAATGTATATTTGTGTATCTACCTCTGAAATGTATATATGTGTATCTACCTCTGAAATGTATATCTGTGTATCTAACTCTGAAATGTATATCTGTGTATCTACCTCTGAAATGTATATCTCTGTATCTACCTCTGAAATGTATATCTGTGTATCTACCTCTGAAATGGATATATGTGTATCTACCTCTGAAATGGATATCTGTGTATCTACCTCTGAAATGGATATCTGGGTATCTACCTCTGAAATGGATATATGTGTATCTACCTCTGAAATGGATATCTGGGTATCTACCTATGAAATGGATATCTGTGTATCTACCTCGGAAATGGATATCTGTGTATCTACCTCTGAAATGTATATCTGTGTATCTACCTCTGAAATGGATATCTGTGTATCTACCTCTGAAATGGATATCTGTGTAACTACCTCTGAAATGGATATCTGGGTATCTACCTCTGAAATGTATATCTGTGTATCTAACTCTGAAATGTATATCCGTTCATAGATAGATACCTCTGAAATGGATGGTTGGTTGATTGTTGGGGTTTTCCATCCTGTTACCATCTAAGGTCATATCAGGACGGTGAAACGGATGCGTGTCCATCTATCAAACCAATGACGGACACAATTGATACCTCACCACTTCATCGCCCCTCGCAACTTCAACGCCTCTGTTTCCCACAAGTATGGGGGGTACTGGGTTCGATCCCAAGCCAAGTCCAAACCAATGTGCTACAATGTTTACATGTGTCGCTGTTTCGTCTGGCGCTGGGCATTACTGGGTTATGTCAAAGACTGCTTGACTTAATGGGACAGCTTGATCAAGTTGCCGACAGTACGGCATCAGAAATGAGAAAGCACTATAAAGCATTCATAATAAAGACGGTGTCAAATGGACACAAATGGGTTGCTAAGGTCTCAGTCACACTATGGCTTGTAACCACTTCATGACCGAAAGCTGGTGACTTCCTTGTGACCAAAGCAATAAAAGGTGGGAAAAAGAATGGTCGGCAATGGGTCGGTGAGCGTTTGCTGATCGGTTAGCGATTGCCATTTTGGTCACAAGGAGGTTGCACCAAAAACCTACTCATGCCCAAAATGGTTGAAAGGAGGTCGCCAATCACTTTCAGCACTTGCGACCGATTGGCCACCAGTCAGCCACCAGTCAGCAACCAGTCAGCAACCAGTCAGCTTTTTGGTTACAAAGTGGTCGCAAAATGGTCGAAAAGCGGTCGGCAGTGATCGCAAGCCGTGCGTATTGCTTTGGGGTGGTTCGTAACCTTGACAAATTCCAGGCTGCAGGACTGCAGCAATAGAAAACAGCCCCGACAAATCGGTCTATTTTTTGGAAGAAGAGTAAACTTCAGTGGGGGGGCGGTTGTAGAAGTGGTCGTTGACGCGGCACTGGTTCACTCCCGTCTAATTGTAATAGCGTAGCCGATGGGTTAGAAGGAAGGGAGGGGGAAAGGTGGGATCTGCAACAAGAGAAAAGCGAAACAGTGAAAAAGGAAAAGGTCCCCACCCAAGCAAACAACTCCCTTGATCAGGCGGAGGAGTAAGCCCAGGAGAAAAAAGAAAGAAAGGGTAGTATAGAGGAAAGAGAAATGAGGAGAGTTGAGTCAACGGGCCGTGACTCCTTGCTCTGTGGTGACCAGTTGGCGAGCCATAGACACGGGCGGAGTAAGAGGTAGAAAGTGAAATGATGGCTGGCTCCCCATCCTGAAACTCTTATCAGACATAATCAAGGAGGAGTCCGCTAGCGGAGAGGTGATAGAAGAGGTGTGGATGAAGTTGGGTCTGGGCAGAAAGTGGCAAGATGTAGTGTGGCTGGGGCTGATGTGTGGATGACAGTCGAGGCAAACTTGGAAATGCGTCAGAGTTCACCATCCTTAAAGTTGCATAGTCCGATGGTTTTGACTTTCTGTCATTTTTCTGAGATAAATATATTAAATTGATTGTTACGATCTACCTTACTTTAGTTCCAACTGCTGTTTATTTTAAACAGCTAAATTTTGAGATATTTGAAGTGCAAACATCTACAATTAGTTTTGGCAAGCACGCCAAAACTCCGACACCATAGGCTTTTCTCAGAAACAGGTTCTATTAAATTGCCTCAGTATTCCCTTCTTTGTGGCAACAAGTTCGAAAGCTTAACCCGCTCTCAACTTCATGGCTGCGCCTTAGGTCAATTGTCTTACAAAGTGCTTAATAAGTGCATCAGTATCTAAGTTAGATATGTAGAATCAAATCTAGATACAGTACAACCCCATTCAACCACACGTGAAGGGACCCTAGAAATCTGTTTGGATTAACCGATCATTGGTTTAACCAAGCTTTGGATTTGACTTTCATTTGGCTTTGGCGAAAACATGAGCGCATTATGAATGACTAAGCCTATATTGCACATGTAATAAATAAACAACTCACACAATGCCTCAGTATGCAGATGTAAGAGGACCGTTGCAGCTGATTGCATAAATGGCTAATTGCATAAGCACCCCCATGAAGGTTTCTTGTGCTAACACTTATCCAAACAAGCGTCGTATAAGAAGTGGTGGGGTCTCAAATGACCATATAACCACATGAATTTTTGGTTTAACCGTACCGGAAGTGGCTTAGGACCGACAATTTTGTTTGGATTAATCGATAGTTTGGATTAACCGACTTTGCTTTAACCAACTTTTTCATATGATAAATGGTAGTATTTTGCCGGGTTGGCGAAAAAAGTTTGGATTAACCTATCATTTGGTTTAACCTAGCTTGGTTTAATGGGGTTGTACTGTAATCGTTTTGGCTTTGAAATGTTGATGCCTTATCGGACTGGGCAGCTTTAAAAAATGGGCGGGAGGTTGCGTAAGGGCCAACAGCCGAGGGAGGGCCGGGGAAGGGGGGGGGGGGGGTTCTTCCCTGCCTCGCATCAACCCGCAATGCGAGCATTACGACCAAAGCTGTGACCTGGCGCATCAAGCCACTCGCCCGCCCGCCTCCAGCCACGCTACTCCTCCGGCTTCCCCTTTTTCCCCACCCACCATCCCTATACACCAACAGTCCATTCATAGGGTGGAGGCCTCTTCGGACCCACCTCCCGGCGCCTCCACACGATAGACTCACACCGAGCCTCTATATTAGCGCCTCTACTTACCACATTTATCACTCTCATTACAATTGACTCTAAACCTTATTTGACATTACCTTATATCTTATCCTATTATATTGAGATTGCATTTCTCATATATTGACTCTCAACCTATTGACATTACTTGTTAACATGCTACCTTATTTGACATGCTGACATTGCTTATTAACATTGTACATTATTGTTGATATGCTCTCATACATGATTCGGCATTTCTGAATAAAATGCCTTTTCTTCCACCCCTGCCTCATCATTCTTCCTTGTCGCGCATCAGTTCTCATGGCGGAAGGTGGGGTTGGTGCGCGTCCCACGATGTGGTATATAATGTATTATATGAATATAAATGGGCGGAGGATTATTGTCATATTTATTCCGCTTTTCTTATGCATTCTATTTATTATTATTCCATATGGCCTGATCAGGCGATTTGCTGCGGGCCGGATCCCACCAGGCGAGTTTGGTGCCACCAGCGCCCAGTCACGCGCCTTTCCACACTGTGGGCATCACAAGAGTGCTAGATTTTAAACTTGTTGTATTAGGTAGTGCGGTATATTGCATGGCTAGAGCCTCAGTCAATAAAATATGAGGCTTCCCACCACTCCTCGCTTTGTGTCTTTTTCCTACTAGGGCATAGCCATCTCTAATAGACCCTATAATTTAAACTCACGTTGCACCTATAGCTACGTGCATTCTTATAACCAAGCTTGGTACGATTATTTCCATTGGCTGCAGTGAATCTTACGTGAGATAAAATACTGCTTTGTGTGTGTTCTGTGTGGTGGAGTGGTTAGAGTGTCTGTCGTGTTCTCTAGGTAGGACTCCTAATCTGAGGGTCGGTGGTTCGATTCCCCATGCCCCCACCTCTGCTAATTTGGATTTCCACCGCTGTGTATAACTTACAGCATCATCAAAGGCCTGTATGCTCTCATACCATGTCTATGTGGTATGGGAGGTTAAAAATCCCTTGGGTCGGTAAAAGTGTAGGCTTGGGCTTTCTATCGACAAACTGTCTAACTGTGAAAACAAGTCTATTCAGACTTATCCATACTAGGCAGTATAAATCTTCAAGAAATCATGTGTATTCACCACCTCCCCGCCCCCTTCTAACAAGTGGGACAACACTATAAAGTTGCTGTGAGTGCACACTGTCACATTTCGGTACCCGTCCTGATATGACCTTAGATGTTGTCAAGACATAAAACTCCAACTATAATGAAAGACATAAAACTCCAACTATAAAGAAATATAAATGACCTAGTTATTCCTAATGAAGCTCAATCAAGCGTGAACCGCGTCCCCCTATGATCAAATCAAGGAACTAAACTAAAGTCCGGTCGCATCAAGATGTAAATCAAATCTGTAAATGAGGTGGTGGTGGTTGTGGGGGGGGGGGGGGGGGGACTTCACACACAACACACCAAAAACATAAAGATTAAACACAAATCCCCCCCCCCCTCCCAAAAGTGTCAACAAAGAAACAGCAATTTTTACTTGACTACAATAGATAACACAGAGTCAGAAATCTAATTAAAACGAAACATCCAAAGATAACAACTATACAGAGATAAGAAATGAGAATATACCATAACCATGATCTCTCATCTTATATCTCTCATCCCACCGGTCGCGGTGGCCTAATCGGTAGAGCACAGGCCTCCCCTGCGGAAGGTCGGGAGTTTGGTTCCCGGTCGAGTCAAACCAATGACTTAAAAATTTATACTTGTCGCTTCGTAGCCAGGCACTCGGCATTATTAGGATAGGGCAAGGACTGGTGTGCTCAGTGTCAGGATAATGTGACTGAGTGGGAAACCAGGTCATGGTGCTGATGGCCTGGTTTCCCAGTGGGACAGCACTATAAAGTGACCATGAGTGCGCACTGTCACAAGTTGGTACCCATCCTGATATGACCTTAGATGTTGCTAGGACGTAAAACAACAACAACAAACAAACAAACATTAAAATTGATACTTGTCGCTTCCTAACCAGGCGCTTGGCATTAATAGGATAGGGCAAGGGCTGGTTTGGCTCAGTGTCAGGATAATGTCACTGGATGGGATATCGGGTCATGGTGCTGGCAGCCTGATTTCCAAGTGGGGCAGCACTATAAAGTCACCATGAGTGCGCACTGTCACAAGTCAGTACCCGTCCTGATACGACCTTAAATGTTGCTAGGATGTAAAACAACAACAAACAAACAAAATCTCTCAGAGCGGGATACAGCTTAGGTGGTAGAGTGTCCACCTGTGAAGGTCTCAGTCATCCTATCGATCCTGCTTAGTGGACCCATTTGCAGTTTGGGATATTTTCCATTCCAACCAGTGGTCCACAACTGGTTCATCAAAGGTTGTGGTATGTGATATCCTGTCTGTGAGAAAGTGCATATAAAAGACCCCTTGCTGCTTATCGGAAAAGGATAGCCTATGTGGTGGCAGCGAGTTTCCTCCAAAGAAATATGTCAGAATGACCATATGTTTGACGTCCAATAGCCGATGATAAAAATCAATGTGCTCTAGAGGCGTCGTTAAATAAAACAAACTTCATTTATTTATCATCCCTCATCTCATACTTCCCACCTTTCTCTCCCATTCCTCCTCAGTCCACAATCCTCAATCCTCAATCTCCAAACTCCACCGGTTATCTACTAGTACAACATGCTGCTCTACGGCCGCTTATTAGCACAACGTCCCCCTTACTTCTGGTAACGTTCTTTACTCAGCGTTTCCTATCTGAGCAGACGACTTTGGAGAGGAAAAAAATGGCGCCAAAAGATACACCCACAAACGGCTCGGTTCAGGCACACACAAAATGGCGGGGAGCGTAACCATGGCAACAGGCGCCTCGTTTTGGTGGGTCGCAGGTGTGTCGTCTGCCATCAAAGCGAGGCGAGGCTTAATCAGCTTCGAGTGGGTTCTTTGGTTGTTGGAGTTTTACATCCTGGCAACATCGTAAGGTCATATCATGATGGCTACCGACTTGTGGCAGTGCACACTTCATAGTGGCGAATTTCTAGTGCTGCCCCACTGGGATAATCAGGCCGCCGGAACCATGACCCGATATCCCACTCAAGTCACATTATTCTGACACTGAGCTAACCAGTTCTTGTCCTATGTTATTAATGCCGAGCACCAGGCTAGGAAGTGGCAAGTATCAATTTATAAGTCATTGGTTTGACTCGACCAGGAACTGAACTCCCGACCTTCCGCATGCGAAGCCTACGCTCTGCCAATTAGGCCATGGTCCCCCGGTGTGTCATGCTGGTTCCATGTATGACAATAACCAACACACACATAAAGCTAAGATTCCTTACACGCGGTAATCGGTATGCGGTATGCGAATGCAGCAAAAAATTGAAATGCCTTGAAGTCAATGGGCTACATCCCTTACACGCAGTATACGAATGCGCATGCAAATGCGAATGCGGCAACTCGATCGGTCCCTGTAGCGATCGGTGCGGCAGGCGGCATGCGGCATGTGGCATGCGGCACATGGTATGCGAATAGAAACCTCAGTCGCACTTGTCCATTAGTTTTAGACGAGGAGAGGTAACTGGTCATTATGGAACGGTCACACACAGGGGTGCGGAGGGGAAACATATGGTAGTGGTGGTGGGGATATGGGTTGGTAAAAATGCTACCCTAGCCACAAAAATATGAATACTGGAATAAGTTGGTAAGTATAAAGGTAGGAACCCCCGTGTGATGTACCAAGAGGTATATAGATATAAATGCCATATTAGGTCATATACAGTGCAGTATTGAGTATACTTGTTTATTTTTATTTTTTAAATATAGCCAGTTGTGTGTGGCATACCGCATGCCGCATACCGCATACCGTGTAGAAGGAATCTTAGCTTAAGGCCTCCCAGAAAAGTGTCGGTGATCGTCCTTTTGAAATAAAATTCATGGTTAGGCGGGCGGTTTTTATTTGTTTAAAAAAAAATGTCATCCCTCCATTCACAACACTGCTCCCTCCAATCCTCTCCATTTAACAGCTTATGAAAGAAAAGAAAAAGAGAAGAACAACAAATTCAGGGGCGGGCGATTTTCCAGACGTGGGTAGGGACGATCACCAATTAAAAAAAATATTTGGCCTAACGGTGGAAACCACCCCCACATTTCAGGCGTTACTGCTAAAGAACGATAGTTTTGTTTGATCTCTCGCCGGTGAATGATTTGATCCCGTTTCACAATCAGGGGAGGTATTCGTCCCGTCCCACACCTGACGCCCTTCCATGTGTGTCCCAATAAGGGTTGGCTCTGGCCAATGCCATACTGTTACCTATGGGTAAAGTGGTATCCTCACCTCAAATAATTTTAATCTAACTTAACCCCAAGCATCACCACTAAAATTTCTTGTATTGTTGTTTGTTCGGGTGGTTTTATTCTTTTGAATAACATGTCATCAGTGCCTGGGTGCCTGGGGACTTTCAACTCTAAATTCTTCCTATCGATCCTGCTCATTGGACCCATTTTCAGCTTGGGCTGTTTTCCGTTCCAACCAGTGGTCCACAAATGGTTCATCAAAGGCTGTGGTATGTGCTGTCCTGTCTGTGGGAAAGTGCATATAAAAGACCCCTTGCTGGTTATCGGAAAGAGTAGCCTATGTGGCGGCAGCGGATTTCCTCCAAAGAATATGTCAGAATGACCATATGTTAGCCATCCAATAGCCGATGATAAAAATCAATATGCCTTAGAGGCATCATTAAATAAAACAAACTTTCCTCTATACCCTAAATTTGTTTGTTGTACAGCAGTGTTTGTCCTTAGAGTTGATTGATTGATTGATTGATTGCTGGTTGCTTTAACCCGACAATGTGTAAAGCAACCACCAATCAATCAATCATCCAACTCTAAGGACAAACACTGCTGTACAACAAACAAATTTATGACAGCATAGACACAGTTTTTGTCGGAGCAGTCGACCGTTGTTGGAGCAAACGATTTTTATCGGAGCAGACGATTTTTGTCAGAGCAGACGATTTTTGTCAGAGCAGACGATTTTTGTTGGAGCATACGATTTTTGTCGGAGCATACGATTTTTGTCGGAGCATACGATTTTTGTCGGAGTAGACGATTTTTGTCGGAGCAAACAACTTTTATCAGAGCAGACGATTTGTGTCAGAACTGAGAATGTTCATCGGAACAAAAGACTTTTATCAAAGCAGACGATATTTGTTGGAGGAGTGAAGCATGCCGGTACCAGTACCAACCTCTCCCAGTAGGGGGGGGGGGGGTAGGAGCAGGACACTACAGAGATTATTACATGCGATAACAGTCTCATCACTATCCATATATACCTGATATACATATATAAGGAGTATAAAGTGGCGTTCTCTGTGGCGGAGTGGTTAGAGTGTCTGACTTTTTTCTAGGTCAATTCCCCATGCCCCCCGCTGTGCCAATTTGGATTTCCACCGCTGTGTATAACTTATAGCGTCATCAAAGGCCGGTTGCTCTCAAACCATGTCTATGTGGTGTCGGAGGTTAAAAATCCCTTGGGTCGGTAAAAGTATAGGCTCGGGCTTTCTATCGACCAGCAGTGGAATGAGGAAGACCAGTCATCTATAGCTGCGTTTACACGGGCAAAAAGTAAAACGATCTAGGCAAAGCGTTTTAGTGGTACGTTTACACGGTGTGGCGGTTTCAGCGCCCTGCCTTGGCTTCTGCGCATGTGCGGATTTACGTATGTTGCGGCGAGCACTGCTATTTGTTTTGTTTACACTCGGCGATTCGACGCCGATCTAGCTGCTACGTTAATATCGCTTGGAATTTAGGGTTAATTTAATTAAATTTAATTATTAGAGTATGTGATTCTGTTAAATATGATCGCATTCAATAGATGTTGGCCTAATTGGTCCCTAACACTGCTGGGCACCAGTGAATAGTTACACCTGAGCCTGTATCCGGCGAGCACTGCTATTGTACACTATCACCGCCCGGGAACCAGCTGAAACGTTTCCTGTAAACCAGCTCCAGAGGTGGTATACGCGGAACGTTCCAGCTGAAACGTTTCAGCCCTAAAACGCCGCAGTGGCGCGTTTACACGGACACATTTAAAACGATCTAGGCAACTGGTTCTACCTAGGACGTTTTAACTCGCCCGTGTAAACGCAGCTTATGACTGAAATTTCCCCTGCTTAAACAACTAATGGACCAAAAAAAAAAAATACGAATATAGGCAGAAAAAATATATATTATTATTTATTATTTGTTTAAAGCTGCATAGGCCTTTGAAGCAACAACAATTCAAAAGCAAAACAATTATCTAGATTTGATTCTACATATCTAACTTAGATATAGATGCAGGCATTAAGGATGTGTTTCCACACAGAAGGGAATACATACTGAGTCAATTAAGTAGAACCTGTTGCCAGATTGATGCAGAAGTTTATGGTGTCAGAGTTTTGGTGTGCTTGCGAAAATTAGTTTTACATGTTTGTTTTGGTTTAAATATAGTTTATTCATTGAATATAATGTCTTTTGTCAGCGCCGTGGCACTGGTCTTCCAGCCATGTGACAATACAGTTATTTACTATATATGTATATGTAGTCTGATATTGTCATCAGCGGCTAGCTCAAATCAGCTGAAATAACAATATTAATCATTCCAAGACTTACATATGGTATAGTTTGACAATTCACATATAAAAATAGTAGTTATATTGTATTTGTAGTAGGCTGCACTGATGTCTCAGGCAAGGAGCCGCATAGACAGGTAGGCGCGGGTAGTGTGTTGATATCAGAGAGCCTAGGCGGTGTAATGGTTAGCACACTGGTCCGGAACTAGGTGGTGTAATGGTTAGCACACTGGCTCGGAATGCAAAGAGATGTGGGTTCGAGTCCCGCTCTAGGCGCAATATTTCCCATTTTCATCACCCCCAAGACACTGGTTGCTGTGACCAGGATCCTGTACAAGCTATGCGCTGTATAGTTGTTGAACCTACCCTGTGTATGTAAGTGCATTGCATTGCCTGTCTGTATGTAATTGTAAGCATTAAAAGACTTACAATTCCAGGGGGAAGAGTGTAGTGGTCTGCACTGACGTCTCAGGCAAGGAGCCGCATAGACATGTAGGCGTGGGTAGTGTGTTGATATCAGGGAGCCTAGGTGGTGGAATGGTTAGCACACTGGCCTGGAATGCAAAGAGATGTGGGTTTGAGTCCCGCTCTAGGCACAATATTTCCCATTTTCATCCCCATTACAGTGGCTGCCGTGACCATGATCCTGTACAAGGTATGCGCTGTATAGTTGCTGAACCTACCCTGTGTATGTAAGTGCGTTGCATTGCCTGTATGTATGTAATTGTAAGCATTAAAAGACTTACAATTCCAGGGGGACGAGTGTAGTGGTCTGCACTGACCTCTCAGACAGGTAGGCGTGGGTAGTGTGTTGATATCAGGGAGCCTAGGTGGTGTAATGGTTAGCACACTGGGCCGGTTGATTGATTGATTGGTGGTTGCTTTACGCCGTGTCGGCAGCATAGGCCATATTCACGGCGAGAAATGTTTTTTTTTTTGTTCAAACCATCGCTTTTACATGTAAAAGCAGACAATCAATTATGTGCCAATAGACACTCATTAAATTAGAAAGCTCACAATCATATATTTGTGGTCAAGGGAAACAAATTCCCATAGAAAAAGAAAAGTTTTATTAATAATTGATAGAATCTATTTAGTAAACTATATGAGGTGGTACAGTCCAGCTGCCCTCAAAAAGGCTAAAATGTTTTCCTGTTTTACCTTAGTAAAAAGGTCATGCATACTGTCTGCAGTGTAGAACCGTTGGCGCAGGGCCAAAAAATCAACGCAACTTAGTCAAATGTGTTTGAGTTTCAGCGGGGACTGACACCCAATACATTCAGGGGGAGGTTCCCCCTTGAGCAGAAAAGCATGTGTAAGCCACGAGTGGCCAAGACGGCAGCGGCTAAGGACCAATTGGTCCCGCCAACCTCCCACATGAGTCTGTGGTGGCTTTCCCACAGATGGTTCAATTTCTTTAAGTTTATTAATGTTTTCATCCCACTCATGTTGCCATTTGGATTTTATGTGAGTGGCTATTAGTGGTTTCAGATCAGACATGGTTCAAGATCACAGTTCAGGGCCTTCTTCGCAGCCCGATCAGCTCGTTCAGCTCGTTCAGCTCGTTCATTTCCTTGTATGCTGGCATGGCCAGGCACCCAGCACAGGTGGATGTTATACCCATCCGTTGTCAGTTGATTCATTTTATAAATGACCGTTGCTAGAATAGGGTGATTCATTTTCAGTCCAGCAATGGCCAGGAGGCAAGAGAACGAATCACTGTATATAACATAGTTAGTGTGGTTGGATACCTCAATACAAAGCGAGGAGGAGTGCACAGCGAGGAGGAGTGCACAGGCTTCTGAGGTGAAAATCGAGCTCTGATCGGGCAAACGTACACCAAATTTTTCCCGTCGGCAGACTGCCGCAGCAGCTACCCGGCTTTGGTCTTTTGAACCATCAGTGTATATGGAGAGGTGGTCTGCAAACTGGCCTTGAATCTCTGCATGCAGTCCTTGGTACTCGAGTGGATGTGTCCCAGACTTCCTCAGTTCCGTGAGTCGGAGGATAACCGATGGCTTTCTCAACGACCACGGGGGATGTTCTGGGACTTTGGCATCCTCACACTCCAAATCCATGCCCAAGGCCTCCAAATGAGGTTTCATTCGGAGCCTCAGTGGCCGGATGTAATTTGGCCTGGCTTCATACCTGGATTCGTCATGTTGCTCGAATAGACAATTGTGTGCAGGATTCAATGCATTAGTTTTATCTTGACTACATATTGCATGGCCAGTTTGATTCTCCTGTTGTTAAGTGATGGTTCATTGGCTTCGACATAAAGGCTCTGAACCGGTGAGGTGCGGAAGGCCCCAAGGGCCAGGCGCAGTCCCTGGTGGTGGATCGTGTCTAGCAGCCCAATATATGATTTCCTTGCGGAACCGTATACTATGCTGCCATAATCCACTCGTGACCGAACCAAGGTTCTGTACACGGAGAGCAGAACATCTCTGTCCGCTCCCCACTCTGAGCTGGACAGCACCTTCAGAATATCCAGCGCTTTCAGGCATCTTGTTTTCAGGTACTTTATATGTGGCACAAAAGACAGTTTTGCATCGAGAATGAGTCCCAGAAATTTGGTTTTCTCAACGACTTTAATGGGATCCCCATCCAGGGTCAGCTCCAGTTCCGCATGCATTCTACGCAGCAGGCAGAAGTGCATGCAGACTGTTTTGGTCTTGGAAAATTTGAAACCATTCAGAACTGACCATCGATGGATCCCATTTATGCTTGGTTGTAGCTGTCTCTCTATGACATTCATGTTAGCACCGCTGTAATATAAAACAAAGTCGTCCACGAAAAGACTACAGGAGACGCCCCGCTTTACAGCAGCAGCAATACCATTGACCTTGACCCCGAAAAGGGTCACGGCCAGTATGCTGCCTTGAGGTACTCCTATTTCATGTGAGTGTAGGCGGGAATAGGTAGTCTTGACACGGACGCGGAAATGCCTGAAGGCTAGAAAGTTCCTGATGAAAATTGACAAGTGCCCACGAAGGCCAATCGCATGAAGATCCTCCATGATGCCATGCTGTCACGTTGTGTCATAGGCTTTTTCGAGGTCGAAAAAGACAGCCACAACGTGCTCTTTCTTAAGGAAAGCATCTCTTATGAAGGTCTCCATGTGCACCAAATGGTCGAGGGTGCTTCCGCCCCGTCTGAAGCCACATTGAAGGTTGGACAGGTGGTGTCCTGACTCCAGTAGCCAGACGAGGCGGTTGTTTACCATTCGCTCCATGGTTTTACAGATGCAGCTTGTAAGGGCTATGGGACGATAGTTGTGGGCTTCACTCTGGTCTTTACCAGGTTTGGGAATCGGTTTACTGTCACCTGGGCCGGAACTAGGTGGTGTAATGGTTAGCACACTGGCCCGGAATGCAGAGAGATGAGGGTTCGAGTCCTGCTCTAGGCGCAATATTTCCCATTTTCATCACCCCCCCACAACATATTCACACATACTTAGATATATACATGTGTATTGATTACATCTTTACATTCCCTACTCTCAGATGTAACACATGTCCTAAACATGTGTTACATCTGAGCAACACATGTTATACTGCAATAAGACATAACTTAATCATGGACTACACCTTTATTCTTTATCTCATCAATTCATATTTTACATAGATGTGAAGGGGAGATTTCCAGCTTTCATTTGCAACCAAAAAATGTTTAAAATTCAAATATTAGATTTTAACTTTCCATGTGACACTTCTGGCCAGTTTTCAGGAGAGTGACCCATATATATGACCAGATGGGATGGCCAAATGAGTTGAGCATCTGTTTCCCATTTTGAAAGATTGTGTGGCTTGAACCTGGTCTAATAAAAGAAATGACTTGAAAATTGATACCTGGCACTTCCTAGCCACATGCTCGGCATTAATAGGATAGGGCAAGGACTGGTTGGCTCAGTGTCATGATAATGTGGTATCATGTCATGGTGCTGCTGACCAGGTCTCCAAGTGGGGCAGCACTGTAAAGTCACCATGACTGCAAACTATCACAAGTCAGTACCCGTCCTGATATGACCTCAGATGTTGCCAGGATGTAAAACTCCAACAACACACACAGATGCAGCTATGGCTTCCCAGTTGGTGCTAGGCCGTTTTACAAAGTTTCCTTTTTTTGTTTACTTGTTTGTTGTTTTACGTCCTAGCAACATCTAAGGTCATACCAGGACGGAGAGGTTTTGGCAACATCTGAGCATATCGGGGCGGGTATGGATGTATGACTCAAAGCGAAAGTTGGCTCTATACTAATAATGCCAATCACCAGGCGAACTACAGACAAGTGTCAAATTTGCCATCTTTGATGGCGATTTTTATAGTGCTGCCTTGATAGTGCTGCTATTCTCGGATACCATGCCGCCAGCTACCAATCCTTACCCTACCCTAATAATGTCGAATTTCCGGCAACGTAGCCAGTTAGCAAAAAAAGTTTGTTTTATTTAACGACGCCTCCAGAGCACATAGATTTTTTATCATCGGCTATTGGACGTCAAACATATGGTCATTCTGACATATTTCTTTGGAGGAAACCCACTGCTGCCACATAGGCTACTCCTTCCGATAAGTAGCAAGGGGTCTTTTATATGCAGTTTCCCACAGACAGGACAGCGCATACCACAACCTTTGATGAACCAGTTGTGGACCACTGGTTGGAACGGAAAATAACCCAAACTGCAAATAGGTCCACTGAGCAGGATCGATTGGATGACCCACACCTTCACAAGTGGACACTCTACCGCCTGAGCTACGTCCCACTCCCCTGTAGCCAGCTACAAGTGTCAATTATGTAAGTTTTCGGTCTGACTCGGCCGGGGATTGCTCCCTTAATCTGCCCCATGAGAAGTGGGTGCCTTGCCCGCTCTGCCATCCTGTCCAGTTTATAGGAATACTGACTTCATATAGGTCAGGCCTCTCGGTTGATTAGTTGTTACAGTTTTAGGTCCTGGCAACATCAAACGTCATATCAGAATGGGTACCGAGTCGTGACAGTGCACAGTCATGGTGACTTGATGGTGCTGCCACATTATGGTGTTCTCTGCGGTGTAGTGGTTAGAGTGTCTGACTTTTTTTCTAGGTCAGACTCCTAATCTGAAGGTCGGTGGTTCGATTCCCGGTGCCCCCACCTCTGCCAATTTGGATTTCCACCGCTGTGTATAACTTACAGCGTCATCAAAGGCCAGTTGTTCTCATACCATGTCTATGTGGTGTGGGAGGTTAAAAATCCCTAGGGTCAGTAAAAGTGTAGGCTCCGGCTTTCTATCGACAAACTGTCTAATGGTGAAAACAAGTTTATTCAGACTTATCCATAATACGCAGTATAAATCTTCAACAAATGAGACCAGGCCACCACCATCATGACCCGATATCCCACCCAGTCACATTATCCTGACACTGAGCTAACCAGTCCTTGCCCTATCCTAATAATGCTGAGTGCCTGGCTAGGAAGCGACAAGTATAAATTTGTCAAAAGTCATTGTTTTGACTTGACAGGGAACCGAACTCCCGATCTCCCGCACGTGAACCCTGTTCTCTACTGATTCAGCCACCGCGCATGTGTGTGTGTGTGGGGGGGGGGGGGGCGGTGGTGGAGGGGACAATTTGATTCTCAGAGTTCGTAGGAACGCTGACTTCATATAGATAGGTCAGGCGTCTCACTGACCCTTATGATGCGAGAGGCAGAGAAATGCATCATGGGTAATCTAAGGGACGCTTCCCTCTCTAAATCTTGTCGCGGCCTCATTTTTAGGTATTTCTTTTTTTTTCTTTTTTAAGCAATTTATTCATTATACTATTTTTGTTATCAGACCGGACGAGGTAGCCGAATCGGCAGAGCGCAGGCTTCACATGCGGAAGGTCGAGAGTTCGTTTTTTGTTTGTTTGTTTGTTTGTTTAACGACCCACCAGCACAAAAAGTAAACATCGGCTATTGGGGGAGGGGGGGGGGGGTGATAGAGTGGTTAAACATATCCGGATAAAAAAATTATTTTGTTTCTTTCTTTTGATTAAACAGATATAATGGGGCACAGAAATGTATGCCAAAAGAGCATACAACTGGGGTTAATGCTGCGTTCATTCGGTCCTCGTGAACATGGTGAACTTCCCAGTTACCCGCTGGTGAACATGACCATGTAAACTGAGAGCGTTCATTTGGCAATTCGTGGTAAACACATTTCATGCGGGGCGATAATAGAGGAATTGTCAAATCTTCATACAGAAAAAGTGAAATATCTCTAAAACGACACCACCTAGAAACAAATCGCTTGGTACACATACAGAAAACATCTTTACCGAAAAGATTATATCAAATTTATAAGGTTAGGGTTCTTGATTTCTATTAATTTTGAATAAATTCACAGTAAATGCACCGCGCATACGGCGGACGGCGGAAACTGCGACACCGCCATTTCTTCAAGAGTGGTGAGTAAGGAGCAGCTTACAAAAACTCCAGTTCACAGGAGGTGTTCACCAGTTGTGAAGTCACTTGAACGCAATTCACAGGTTGTGAAATGGGAAACACCATATTCACCAGTTCATATAAATCAGAATGGTATATGATAAATCAAATCAACAGTAAAAGACTTTTCAAGTGTTGGGAGTTCGAATCCCAGCTGAGTAAAATCCATGACTTACAAAATTGATACTTGTCACTACGGCATTACTAGGATAGGGCAAGGAGCAGTAGAATGAGGAAGACCAATCGTCCGCGATTGAAATTTCCCCTGCTTAATCATTTAATATACCCCCCCCAAAAAAGACCAAACTAAATCTACACTTTTCTGGATCTAAATCCAAGTATCAAATGTGACGACAAAACATTGGTACAACAACATGGACAAATTAAGCTGAACCTGGTACAGTAAAACCTCACTAACCGACCACCTCCACAGATCAACCACTCCCCTATAGCGATCGCTTCATTTGTGTTCCAAACGATTGCCCATACAATACCATTGTAACTATTAAAAAACCTCCCTAAACCGACCACCTCCCTAAATGGACCATTTAAAGACGGTCCCATGGTCAGTGGATTTAGTACTTGCAATCTATTTTGAGAAGTTTGTTTTATTTAACGATACCTCTAGAGCACATAGATTTCTATCATCGGCTATTTGGCGTCAAACATATGGTCATTCTAACATATTTCTTTGGAGGAAACCCGCTGCTGCCACATCGGCTACTCTTTCCGATAAGCAGCAACGGGTTTTTTATATGCACTTTCGCACAGATAGGACAGCACATACCACAGCCTTTGATGAACCAGTTGTGGACTGCTGGTTGGAATGGAAAATAGCCGAAACTTCAAACGTGTCCACTGAACTCTGAGAATCAAATTGTCCCCTCCACCCCCACCCCCACACACACCAACCTCCCACATGATGATCTACACCTTCACAGATGGACAATCTACCGCCTGAGCTACATCCCGCTCCGCAATCTACTTTGCTGTAGTCTTTGTGTGTGTATGTGTGCTGGATTCTGTGGTTATAGGTGTCACTGACTGCATTTGATTTGTTTGTTTGTTGTTTTACATCCTAGCAACATCAAAGGTCATATCAGGGTGGGTACCGACTTGTGACACTGCGCACTCATGGTGACTCTTATAGTGCTGCCCCACTATGAAATCAGGCCGCCAGCACCATGACCTGATATCCCACTCACTCACATTATCCTGACACTGAGCCAACCAGTCCTTGCCCTATCCTATTAATGCCAAGCGCCAGGCTCGGAAGCGACAAGTATCAATTTTAAAGTCATTGGTTTGACTGGACCGGGAACTTGAACTCCCGAGCTTCCGCACGCTAGGCCCGCGCTCTGCTGATTAGGCCACCGCACCCGGTGAATGCATTAGATTCTGCCACAGCAGTCATCAGTTGGTGGGCTGGTGATGGAAATCGCCTATTGTGACAGTGGTGACAGTGGTGGGATGTATTCACTGACGTCACTCGCTCTGAGCAAACAAAGCAACAAAAGGTGTACACCTCTCTGCATCATTCAATACTGGGATTCTCATTTCGACTGGTCCCTCAGGAAGGACTGATGCTGAGAGCCAGCATGCCGGTGTCGCAGTTTCCGGCGTCCGCCAGTTTCCGCGGTACGCATCGCTTCTGCGCATGCGTCAAAATCGAACAGCATCGTCACTAACCTTATGAATTTGATATAATATTTTTGGATGTTTTCTATACGTGTACCAAGCGATTTGTTTCTAGGTGGTGTGGTTTTAGAGATATTTCACTTTTCTGTATGAAGATTGCTCACGACCATTGACAATGCATTTGAGTGTATGCGTACCACGGAAACTGGCGGACGGCGGAAACTGCAACACCGGGTCACATCTAGAGCTTACATGGCAGAAGTTGGGGCTGTCGGTTCAAGTTGTATAGCCTGAAGATTTTGAGTTTCTGCTATTTAAATTTGTGTTGTTGCTAAAATGTTTGTTCAGCAGAACAAACAACAATTTCAGCGACCAGCAATAGGTATAAACACGCAAACATATCTTTGTTAGGGGTCGGATAGGTTGGATGGGTTGGGAGGGTTGGATGGGTTGGATGGGTTGGATGGGTTGGGAGGGTTGGATGGGTTGGGTGGGTTGGATGGTTTGGGAGGGTTGGATGGTTGGATGGGTTGGATGGGTTGGATGGGTTGGAGGGGTTGGAAGGGTGGAATGGGTTGGGAGGGTTGGATGGTGGTGGGGTTGGATGGGTTGAGGGTTGGAAGGGTTGGATGGGTTGGATGGGTTGGATGGATTGGTGGTATGGTGTATGAGGGTTGGATGGGTTGGATGGATTGGAGGGGTTGGTGGGGTTGGGAGGGTTGGAGGTGTCGGATGGGTTGGGTGGGTTGTATGGGTTGGATGGGTTGGAGGGGTCGGATGGGTGGGTTGGATGGGTTAGGAGGGTTGGTGGGGTTGGGGGTTGGAGGGGTTGGAAGTTTGGGGGTTGGATGGGTTAGAAGGGTTGGAAGAGTTGGAAGGGTTTGGAGGTTGGAAGGATTGGAGGGCTGGGTTTGGAGGACTGGGGTTGGAGAGGTCAAAAGGGTTAGATGGGTTGGGAGTTGGGTGGTTTAAAAGGGTTAGAAGAGTTGGAAGGGTTGGATTGGCTAGATTTGTTGCACACATTAGAAGTGTTGGATGGGTTTGATGGGTTGGTTTGGTCGGATGGGTTGGGTTGGTTGGACGGGTTGATGGGGTTTGAATGGTTGGAAGGGTGGATGGGGTTTGAATGGTTGGAAGGGTTGATGGGGTTTGAATGGTTGGAAGGGTTGATGGGGTTTGACCGGTTGGAAGGGTTGATGGTGTTTGAATGGTTGGAAGGGTTGATGGGGTTTGAATGGTTGGAAGGGTGGATGGGGTTTGAATAGTTGGATGGGTTGATGGGGTTTGAATGGTTGGATGGGTTGATGGGGTTTGAATGGTTGGAAGGGTTGGAAGGGATTTGAATGCTTGGAAGGCTTGGAAAGGTTGGATGGGGTGCGTTGGTTGGAAGGATTAGACAGGTTTGGAGGTTAGATTGTGTGGGTTGGGCCGGTTGGGGGTTGCATGGGTTGAAGGTTGGAGGGGTTGGAGGGGTTGGGAGGGTTGGTGGGAGTTTGAAGGGTTGGAAGGGTTGGATTCGAGGGGTTGGAGGATTTAGAGGGTTGAACGTGTTGGAAGGGTTGAATCTGTTAGGGGGTGGGAGGGGTTGGATGGGTTTGAAGGGTTGGTGGGAGTTGGAATGGTTAGAAGGGTTGGATTGGTTGGAAGGGTTGGATGGGTTGGATGGGTTGGATGGGTTGGATGGGTTGGATGGGTTGGATGGGTTGGATGGGTTGGATGGGTTGGATGGGTTGGATGGGTTGGATGGGTTGGATGGGTTGGATGGGTTGGATGGGTTGGATGGGTTGGATGGGTTGGATGGGTTGGATGGGTTGGATGGGTTGGATGGGTTGGATGGGTTGCATATTCATCCAACTCTTTAAATGCAAAATTGACTTCAAACTAAAGTAAAGTAGAGCGTAACGATCAATCTAATGTATTTATCTAAGAAATATGGTTTGTTTGTTGTTGTTTTACTTCCTGGCAACATCTAAGGTCACATCAGGACGGGTACCGACTTGTGACAGTGCGCACTCATGATGACTTTATAGTCTTCCCCACTGGGAGACCCGGCCACCAGCACCATGACCTGATATCCCACTCAGTTACATTATCCGGACACTGAGCTAACCAGTCCTTGCCCTGTCCTAATAATACCAAGCGCTTGGCTAGGAAGCGACAAGTATCAATTGTTAAGTCAGTGGTTTGACTAGACCAGGGTTCGAACCCACAATACCACGATCTACCAACATGGGATATGGATGCTCTAACTCATTTGGCCATCCCGTCTGGCCAAGAAATATGGTAGAAACTCAAAACCATTGGACTATGAGCAGAGAGCGTGTATATAAACAGATGAGAGGGACAACTCCCGCGAAAAATGGTAACAGAGGCTACAGTGGCGTTCCTGGCGGTTAGTGTTGAACAAGCCTTGAGTTTGGCGGTACGCTCAGTGCAAAACATTTGTTTTTATTCAAAATTAATAGAAATCCAGAACCCTAACCTTATAAATTAATATAATCTTGTTGGTAAACATGTTTTCTATATGTGTACTAAGCGGCTTGTTTCTATTTGGTGTAGTTTTAGAGATATTTCACTTTTTCTGTAGGAAGATTGCACACGACCATTGACAATGCCTTGAGTTTGCCGTACGCGTAGTGAAAAACGTCAGTTTTATTCCAAATTAATAGAAATCCAGAACCCTAACCATATCAATTTAATATAATCTTGTTGGTAAACATGTTTTCTATGTGTATCCAATCAGTTTGTTTCTAGGTGGTGTAGTTTTAGAGATATTTCACTTTTTTGATGAAGATTGCACACGACCATTGACAATGCCTTGAGTTTGACAGCTGTGTCATATACTGTTCAACAACCACCACTTGGAGCGCCACAGTCGGCAGATGTTACATGCTCTAGTATGGGAGTTGTCCCTCTCATCTGTTTATATACACGCTCTCTGCTATGAGGTAGGGACCCAAGGTTACCCGTTGGTAAAAATACGGCATTGGCCAGAACCAACCCTTAATGGGGCAGCCATGGAATGGAGTTGGGTGTGGGACGGGATGGATCGCTCACTTGTAAATATCAAACGAAACTGCCAAGATCAAATCAAATTATTGCTCTTTGGCAATAGCGCGTGGAATCTACCCCCCACCCCCACCCCGAGAGGCTGTCCATGTGGGTGATGTGGGTGGTGCTATTTATACTGTTGTTTGTGGCTTGTTATTCGATCACGCCATCCAAATGACCTTCGATTTAGTCTGCGCGCCAAGGTCACTGGCACCACACCGAACACAGTGCGCATGTCTCAAGGATTGGGTGGGTGAGTAAGCTAATCTATTAATAGACATGGCGTCCCCCAAAGGTACATTGCTGAAGTTTCCAACCTCCAGGGTCTGAATCCTGCCTTCACTTGCACTGAGGTAAGCAGTTTATTCATAAAGCCCCTGTCACACCATACCGGATTGGAGAAACGGACAGAAAACGGACACTGTCCGGTGAAATACGTCAATGTCCATTTTATATATGGTACTCATCCAGTGTGTCCGTTTTATGTCTGTTGGTGTCCGGTGTGTACTGCGTCAAGTTTTGAACATGCACAAAACGTGTACTGGACACCGACAGACTGAAGTGTACGGTTGGTGTCCGGTTTAAGTCCGTTTAGTCCCTTTTGTCCATTTCATGTCCTGTACCCATCCGTTACGTCTCCGGTTTGCTTCTTTTATTGCAGGAATTTGGTCTGTATAGGTTTTCGGCGCGTCAGGGAATAATCCGGTATGTCCGTTTGACATTCGGTTTTCGTCCGGTTCTCGTCCGGTGGCTATTCATTAATGTATGTTCCTTGTCCGTTTAGCGTCCGTTTTGTCCAGCGGCCATTGCAACAGTTCGACACCGAACACCACCGGACTAGACAATTCTTTGTCCGGTGGTGTCCGGTGCTCAGTATAGTAAGGTCTGACTGGGCCTTTAAACACAGTTACTTGACCATCTGTGGTTATTTAATTAATTAATTTTTTCATCGGAGATTTATTTGGTTAAATTCAGTGCTGGGGCACTAGTCTTCCGGCTATGTGACATTTCTAATTGTGGCATTTACTGAAGGCATTTAGAAATAATGCATTAAGTAATACCACAATTAGAAATAAGGCATGAAGTAAATCTCAATTAGAAATAATGTAATCAGTAAATGATATAATTAGAAATACCACATTCAGTAAATGCCACAATTAGAAATGTCACATCCAGTAAATGCCACAATTAGAAATGTCAAATCCAGTAAATGCCATATTTAGAAATGGCAAATCCAGTTATTGCCACAATTAGAAATGTCACATTCAGTAAATGCCACAATTAGGAATGTCAAATACAGCAAATGCCACAATTAGAAATGTGACATTCAGTGAATGCCACAATTAGAAATGTCACATTCAGTAAATGCCACAATTAGAAATGTCACATTCAGTGAATGCCAAAATTAGAAATGTCACATTCAGTGAATGCCACAATTAGAAATGTCACATCCAATAAATGCCATATTTAGAAATGGCAAATTCAGTAAATGCCACAATTAGAAATGTTACATTCAGTAAATGCCATATGTAGAAATGTCACCTTCAGTAAATGCCACAATTAGAAATGTCGAATATAGTAAATATCATGTTTAGAAGAGTCAAATACAGTGAAGTCCACATCTATAAATGTCACCTTCAGTAAATGCCACATTTATAAATGTTGAAACCAGTTAATGCCACATTGCACATTGAATAAGTAAATGCCACATTTATAAATGTTACAATCACAAAATACCACATTTAGAAATGTTGAATACAGTAAATGCCACATTTAGAAATGTTGAATACAGTAAATGCCACATTTAGAAATGTCACAATCAGTAAATGCCACATTTAGAAATATCGAATACAGTATATGCCACATTTAGAAATGTCACGTTCAGTAAATGCCATATTTAGAAATGTTGAATACAGTAAATGCCATAGTTAGAAATGTCACAATCAGTAATTGCCACATTTAGAAATATCAAACACAGTAAATATATTAGAAATGGCAAATCCACATTTAGAAATTGCAAATTCAGGAAATGCCACATTTAGAAATGTCGCATTCAGTAAATGGAACATCTAAGAATAATGCATTCAGTAAATACCAGGACAAGGACTGACTTTTGACAGTGCACACAAATGGTGACTTTATAGCACTGCCTCACTGTTATACCAGGTCACTTGCAACTTTACTCGATTTCACACTAACTCATATTATCCTGATTCTACGCGAACCACCCCCTGGTCTATCCTATTAATGCCAAGCACCAGGCTAGCTAGCGACAAGACCAATTTTGTAGGTCATTGATTTGACTTGGTCAGAGTTCCCACGAATGATTTCGAGCATGGGAAGATAGTCAGCGCTAATCTGAATGTCGGTAGTTCGATTCCCCGTGCCATCACCTCTGCCAAGTTGGATTTCCACCGCTGTGTATAACTTACAGCGTCAACAAAGGCCAGTTGCTCTCATACCATGTCTATGTGGTGTGGACAGTAAAAAATCCCTTAGGTCGGCAAAAGTGTTGGCCAGAGCTTTCTATCGACCAACTGTCCAATGGTGAAAACAATATCTATTCAGACTTATTCATGATAGGCAGTATAAATCTTCAAGAACACAATTCCAGATTCGGCCATCTTGTCCGAAAGCTCCTTCTTAGGTTGTGGCTGAGAGTTTCTCCATTACCTAGTCGCTAATTGCTCAGTTGTTCTAAGATGTTTTGGGTTTTAAGGCCAAGGACACTTGGAGGCAACAGGATAATTGCTCAGGTCAAATCAAACTCATAATGAATGTCGTGTCAATTATGCTCAGTCCATTGCCAAAACATGTTCATAGCAGTATGATTTCACTTTGTGAATTATTAATGAATTCTTTTAATATTAGTTTGTCTTTGCAAATAGTTGCCTTGAGGATTACTGATTCACTTAATCAGATCTTATTGCTGAAGAATATTCATCTTCAGGCAAGATGGACTAGTGGGTAGGGCGGCCGCTTCCTGAATGGTAGATTGTAGGTTCGAACCCCAACCGAGTCAAACAAGTGACTTACAAAATTATGAATGTAGGGAGGGGAAGTATAATTGATACTCTGACGTCGTATGAGACCGGACGTGGTAGCCCAATCGGTAGAGCACGGACTCCCCGTGCGAGAGGTCGGGAGTTCAAATCTTGGCCGAGTCAAACCAGTGACTTACAAAATTGATTCATGTCGTTACCTAGCCTGGCACTCATCATTACTAGGATCGACAAGGTCAAGTTTGCTCAGTATCAGGGTAAGCTCACTGAGTGGGACATCAGGGCATGGTGCCAATGGTCCAGTCCTCCAGTGGGGCAGCACTATAAAGTCCTGATGAGTGCACACTGTCACAAGTTGGTACCTGTCCTAAGCTGTTTATTTGATGCAAAGCCCTAAAAACAAATCAACACGCCCTGCTTTAAAATTCATATTTGTCGCTTCTGAGCCAGGCGCTTGACATTATTAGGATATGGCAAGGACTCTTTGGCACAGTGTCAGGATAATGTGACTGAGTAGGACATCAGATCACAGTGCTGACAGCCTGGTCTCCCAGTGGGGCAGCACTATAAAGTTGCCATGAATGTGCACTGTCACAAGTCGGTACCAGTCCTGATAAGATGTTACATGTTGCTAGGGCGTAAAACAACAACAAACAACCGACACTATAAAGTCGTCATCAGTGCGAACTGTCACAAGTCGCTACCCGTCCTGATATGACCTTCCCCGTCCTGCCTAGGAAACAGCAAGTGTCAATTTTAAAGTCATTGGTTTGACTCAAGCAGTCTTCGAACCCCACGATCTACCAAAACGAGAGACGGATGGTCAACTCATTCGGCTATCCCATCTGGTTATGTGATGTATAACGAATTATGCAAGTATAAAGATACGTAAGGGTTAATTATTACTTTATTGTTATACTCCGTAAGAGAAACACTGTACGGGTGGCTCCACCTACCCTCCTCACCTCCACCGGATGTAGACCAGTGTCAGTCGCACCGGAGGATGTATATAAATATAAATATATATAAATATATATGCGTATGTATCTCTCCACGCTGTTCCGCAGCGCCGCGCCCTCCCCTGGCGGGTCTCGATGAACCATAATGGGTATACATACTTTCCCCAGCCGTGCTTTACCTACATCTGACAATTTTCGGCAGTAAATGAGTCAAGATAATGAGGAAGGTGAGCGGTGGCACCACCGTCGGAGCTGAGGCGAGTAGGTTGGAGCAGTAGATGACTAGCCCGAGGCTCCACCACCCAATTACTGGTGGGTGGGTGTGAGGAGTAAGTATAGAATTCCGGGTTATTATACTCATATAATTCTTATACAGCATATATATATGTACATAAATGTACAAAAATATTATGAAGAACAAAATTGCAGGACGAAGAAGTCACAAAAAGGACTGCATCGGTTTCATTACTGACCTCCAGGGGCCGTATTCATGAGCTCAGGGTAGGGCTCTAACCGTAGGGTAGGGTATCCCCCCCGGCTAACGGTGGAAAATCCGTATTCATGAGCTTGGGGTAGCACTACCCTGGGGCTCTAACCAGGGGGTACCCTACCCCATTTTCGACTCAGGGGTAAGGGACTATCCCGAGGGGGTAGTGAGCCTGTGTGGGTCTGAATCTATTCAATGCGGTCATATTTGATAGATTTAAATACACAATAAGTGAAATTTGCTCAAATTAACCCTAAATGCGAAGCGAAATTAACGCTGCTGCCCCAAAGGCGGCGATATTAATATTGTCGAATCGGCGAATGTAAAGTACACAAATCGCCGCCGCCGCAGCGACGTCGATATCCATACTGTCGACGTCAAGTAAAAATGGCCGGAGCCATCGGCGTGAATTAATTATGCCCATGTCTATTCAATGCGATCATATTTGATAGATTTAAAAACGCAATAAGTGAAATTTGCTCAAATTAACCCTAAATGCGAACCGATATTAATGCTGATGCCGTAACGGCGTCGATATTAATATTTTCGAATCGACGAATGTAAACAAAGCGAAGGGGTAGCTATCCCGACCGGCTAGAACATTGGTGAATGCCGATTGACCTCATTAATCTCCGCCGTTAACCGGCGGGATACCTACCCAAAGGGTAAGCCTAACCTCCGACTAACCATACCCCGCGGTCATGAATATGGGCCCAGGGGTGGACAGTGAGCAGTGATACGGTCAGCGGAGGGATACCCAGGGGAAATGTTGTATGTGTATTCCTACACAGAATAGGGACAACAAGGTATGGATCTCTGTCTGCGACTAGTGTGTAGTGACGGCATAGGTGGCAGCACTTGTGTCACCCAGTCACTAGAAAATCACCGATGCCAAGCCGGAGCGGGACGTAGCTCAGGCGGTAGAGTGTCTACCTGTGAAGGTGTGGGGGTCATCCAATCGATCCTGGCTAGTGGACCCATTTGCAGTTTGGGCTATTTTCTGTTCCAACCAGTGGTCAACAACTGGTTCATGAAAGGCTGTGGTATGTGTTGTTGTTGAAGATTTATACTGCCTATCATGGATAAGCCTTAATAGGCTTGTTTTCACCATTAGACGGTTTGTCGAGCCTACACTTTTACCGACCCAAGGGATTTTTAACCTCCCACACCACATAGACATGGTATGAGAGCAACTGGCCTTTGATGACGCTGTAAGTTATACACAGCGGTGGAAATCCAAATTGGCAGAGATGGGGGCACGGGGAATCGAACCACCGACCTTCAGATTAGGAGTCCGACCTAGAAAAAAGTCAGACACTCTCCTGTCTGTGGGAAAGTGCATATAAAAGACCCCTTGCTGCTTATCAGAAAGAGTAGCATATGTGGCAGCTGCGGGTTTCCTCCAAAGAAATATGTCAGACTGACCATACGTTTGATATCCAATAGCCGATGATAAAAATCAATGTGCTCTAGAGGAGTCGTTAAATAAAACAAGGCTTTTCCCCCGATGCCAAGCCAGTCAACATTATAACATAAATGACTGGATAGGTAGAGCATAGGCTTCATGTGTGGAAGGTCGGGAGTTCGAAACCCGATCAAGTCAAACCAATGACTTACAAAAACAAATCTATACTTAACGCTACCCACCCTGGCGCTTGGCGTTAGTAGGATAGGGCAAGGATTGGTTAGCTCAGAATCAGGATAATATGACTGACTGGGAAATTGGCTCATGGTGCTGGCGGCCTGGTCTCCCAGTGGGGCAGCACTCTAAAGTTGCCGTGAGTGCACACATTTGTACCCATCCTGATATGACCTTAGATGTTGCCAGGATTTAAAACCCCAACAAACAAACATTACAACATAAACAGCCGCATCGGTTTCTTGGAGTTTTATCTCCGCATAACGCCTAAGGTCATACTAGGACGAGCACCGATTTATGACACCGTGCACTCATGGCGACTTTATAGTGCTGCCCCCCGACTGGAATACCATTATTTGGGCACCATGAACCGATATCGCCCTCAGTCACATTATCCTGATAATATCCTCACTAGTTCTTGCCTTATCCTAGTAATGGCCAGTGCCAGGCTAGGTGACGACAGGTTTAGATATATTTTGTAAGCCACTGGTTCGAACTCCCGACTTCCCTCACGGGAATCCTACGCTCTACCGACTGGGCTACCGCGACCGGTCTCATACGACCTTGGAGTCTCATGAAATGAATTATATTTCACTCTCCTCACATTTGTAATAATATCTAGAACAATCCGCAAACATCTCTAGAAAGTCGAAAAAGGACCAATAATACACAATCAAATTCGTCCATTCATCAAGGCAGACACTTTCAGCAAGTCTATTGTGTCTATATTCATCTAACTGCAAACAGAAACATTTGTTCTCAAGCTGAGAATGGCACCAGTTCTTTTTTATTATCACTGCCATCTTACCGGAAGTGACTTTCGGATTGAAAAGACACCGCACCGCTTCTCTCTGCTTTCGCAAGAATGATCAATATGCTTGTTTGTTTGCTGTTCTATGTCCTAGCAACATCTAAGGTCATATCAGGATGGGTACCGACTTGTGACAGTGCGCACTCATGGCAACTTTATAGTGCTGCCTCACTGGGAGAACATGCTGCCAGCAGCATGACTCGATATCCCACTCAGTCACATTATTATCCTGACACTGAGCCAACCAGTCCTTGCTCTATGCTAATAATGCCGAGCGCCAGGCTAGGAAGCGACAAGTATCAATTATTAAGTCATTGGTTTGACTCGACCAGGGTTCGAACCCACAAACCCATGGGTTCGGATCCCCCCGATCTTCCAGAACAGGAGGCGGGCACTCAACTTATTCGGCCATCCCGTCTGGCGCTCAATGTGAACGTGAAGTGAATGCAAATGCCCCTCTCTGCCCACCCGCAGAGAGAACTAACTGCTTTCTTGCATTAATGCTCATTTAATTGCTATTGTTGTCTTTCTCAGCAGCTTCGAGACTATTATTACTAATTCAGAATAGCCTTGACGCTTACCCAGAGCGAGGCTAATGTGTTGCACACGCTGTCTGATAATAGAGCTTCTGGCTGATGTACGTTGACTGAGAAACGCAGTGGCCGAATCGGTAGAGCGCCGGCCTCATATGCGGAAGTTTGGGAGTTCGGTTCCAGGTCGAGTAAAACCAATGACTTATATAATTGATAGTTGTCGCCCCCTCTGGTGGCGGCTACCTAAATTAACCAAAGACCGGGCGCAGTAGCCTAATCGGTAGAGCGCTGGCCTCGCGTGCGGAAGTTCGGGAGTTCGGTTCTAGGTCGAGTCAAACCAATGACTTATAAAATTGATACTTGTCGCTTCCTAGCCTGGTGCTCGGCATTAATAGGATAGGGCAAGGACTGGTGAGCTAAGTAATGTGACTGAGTGGGATATCAGTCATGGTGCTGGTGGCATGAGTGCGCACTGTCACAAGTCGGTACCGTTCCTCATGTGATCGTAGATGTTGCCAGGATGTAAAGTCGACGGCTGGCTATCTCAAATATCGGAAAATTTTACAAGGAGGTAAAACCCCAACAACTAATCAACGCTATGTTGACTGAGGTTTGCGATGAGATCAAAACGAGGCTTAGAATAAGCATAGCACACATCGCATATTGCCTGTTGCATGTCATGTCACAAGTTGCATTTCACTTGTTGCATCTTGTATTTACCATATGACATATTGAATGTCGGATATAGCATGTTCCATATTAGATGTTACATGTTTCATATCACACATCACACGTCACATATCAGATTCCACATATCGCATGACACATGTCATATATACCACATGCCACATCTTGCAGATCACATGTCATATATATCATGCGACATGTAACATGTCAGATGCTAAATGTCACACATCAGATGCTACATATCACACATCAGACGCCGCACTAACTACTCGGTAATAGAACCAAGTTTGTTAAAAATAAAAGCTTTTGGGTGACAATTTCATGTTCCCTCTCACTGAAGAACCCGCTACTCCTCCACCCACCCAGCCCCACACAACAACCACCCACCCACCCCCACATAACAACCACCCACCAACCACACATCAACCACTCACCCACCACACACCAACCAGTCACCCAGTCAACCACCCACCCATCACACAACAACCACCCACCCATCGCATACAACAACCACTCACCCAGTCAACCACCCACCACACAACAACCACCCACCCACCCCCACACAACAACCACCCACCAACCACACAACAACCACCCACCCATCGCATACAACATCCACTCACCCAGTCAACCACCCACCCACCACACAACAACCACCAACCTATCGCATACAACAACCACTCACCCAGTCAACCACCCACCACCACACAACAACCAACCACCCATCACATACAACAACCACTCACCCACCCCCACACAGCAACCACCCACCAACCACACATCAACCACTCACCAACCACACACCAACCAGTCACCCAGTCAACCACCCACCCACCACACAACAACCACCCACCCATCGCATACAACAACCACCCACCCACCCCCACACAACAACCACCCACCAACCACACATCAATCACTCACCCACCACACACCAACCAGTCACGCAGTCAACCACCCACCCACCACACAACAACCACCCACCCATCGCATACAACAACCAGTACCCAGTCACAACCACAACCACCACACAACAACCACCCACCACGCATACAACAACCACACCATCAACCACCCACCCACCACACAACAACCACCCACCAACCGCATACAACAACCACCCACCCCCCCCACACAACACCACCCACCAACCACACTCAACCACTCACCCACACACACAACCAGTCACCAGTCAACCACCCACCCACCACACACAACCACCACCCATCGCATACAACAACCACCCACCCACCCCGACACAACAACACCCACCAACCACACAACAACACCCCACCACACACCAACCAGTCACCCAGTCAACCACCCACCCACCACACAACAACCACCCACCCATCGCATACAACAACCAGTCACCCAGTCAACCACCCACCCACCACACAACAACCACCCACCCATCGCATACAACAACCACTCACCCAGTCAACCACCCACCCACCACACAACAACCACCCACCCATCGCATACAACAACCAGTCACCCAGTCAACCACCCACCCACCACACAACAACCACCCACCCATCCCCATACCACAACCACTCACCCAGCCAACCACCCACACAACGACCACCCACCCATCCCCATAAAACAACCAGCCAACCATCCACCCACACTAACACCCCCACCCCACACAACATCCGCCCAGCCACCACACAACAACCACACAACAACCACCCACTCACCCACCCCGCACAACAACCACCCAACTACCACCCATCAACCACCCACCCAGTCAACCACCCACCCAGTCAACCACCCACCCAGTCAACCACCCACACCCCACTCCCACCCCCCACAACAATCACCCACCCACCACACATCAACCACCCACGTAGTCAACCAGCCACCCACCACCACACCCCCACCCCACACAACAACCACCCACCCACCAAATAACCACCCACCCCACACAACAATCAACCACCCACCCACCACACAACCACTCACTCACCACCCCACCCACTCCTCACCCACCCACTCCTCACCCACCCACTCCTAACCACCCCACCCCTCACCCACCACCCAGTCAACCACCACCCACACACAACAACCCACCCACCCATCCATACAACACCACTCCACCAGTCAACCACCCCACACCACACAACAACCACCCACCCCATCATACAAACAACCACTCACCATCACCACCCACACACAACAACCACCCACCCACCCCCACAAAACCACCCACCACCACACAACAACCACCCACCCATCGCATACAACAACCACTCACCCACAACCACCACCACACACAACAAACACCAACCCATCACACAACAACCATCACTCAGTCAACCACCCACCCACCACACAACAACCACCCACCACATCGCATACAACAACCACTCACCCACCCACCCACACACAAGAACCACCCACCAACCACACATCAACCACTCACCAACCACACACCAACCAGTCACCCACAACCACCCACCCACCACACAACAACCACCCACCCACCGCATACAACAACCACCCACCCACCCCCACACAACAACCACCCACCAACCACACATCAACCACTCACCCACCACACACCAACCACTCACCCATCACCACACCCACCAACCACACAACAACCACCCACCCACCACACACCAACCAGTCACCCAGTCAACCACCCACCCACCACACAACAAGCACCCACCCATTGCATACAACAACCAGCACCCACCACACACCAACCAGTCACCCAGTCAACCACCCACCCACCACACAACAACCACCCACCCATCGCATACAACAACCAGTCACCCAGTCAACCACCCACCCACCACACAACCGCCACCCACCCATCGCATACAACAACCACTCACCCAGTCAACCACCCACCCACCACACAACAACCACCCACCCATCGCATACAACAACCACTCACCCAGTCAACCACCCACCCATCACACAAGACCCACCCACCCATCGCATACAACAACCAGTCACCCAGTCACCAACCACCATCACACAAGACCCACCCACCCATCGCATACAACAACCAGTCAACCAGTAAACCACCCCACCAACACACAACAACCACCACCCATCCCCATACAACAACCACTCACCCAGGCAACCTCCCACACAACGACCACCCACCCATCCCCATAAAACAACCAGCCAACCACCCACCCACACTAACACCCCCACCCCACACAACAACCACCCAGCCACCACACAACAACCACACAACAACCACCCACTCACCCACCCCGCACAACAACCACCCAACTACCACCCATCAACCAC